>JZKD02S0696376.1:94997-109913 GCA_000966675.3 Picea glauca | reverse complement strand
TGAAAGATAATTAATATGGTAATTATTAATTATATTGTGAGGGAGAGACACTACTCTTGATAGGCTCACTCTAAGTATTGGTTCAACAATTAGTGAAATAAATCTATATTGATGAAAAACATCCTAGTATAATATGAAGTTGAAAGGACTAAGCATAGTATAGCAATATCAATTCAATATATGTGATGGTATTACAAGTGTGTTTATATATTATATGTAGGATTGTGAAAGGAAAATTAATATTATAATATATGTGTGAGATCACATAACAATCATTAGATGATTGAATAATGTAATAGTTATAATGAGGGTGCATACAAAATAGAAGATAAGAATGACAAGATAGTTAGTATGTAATAATGATGGAAAATTAAGGGAGAATATTAATGATAAATAAATAACTATCCAAGAATGGCAAGTAGTATAAAGTATTAGAGTGCTAAGTGGCATACAAGTAGGTAAGATGGAAAAGTTACATGTTTTATGCAATGTGATATATATATATATAGTAATAAGGTGTTGACATGAAGGGTGGTTGAAGATTCAAGCCACTTAGCATCATAGCATAGCATACTTATTCGGTCATTTCAACTTGCTTTATTGTCAAGAGTTGAGAGGATATGCACAAAGTGTATTAAGAACATAACATGGACTAAATGATGGTTAGAGAAAAATAAATGTAAAATAAAGATAATAATATCATATTATCCATTGATTAGTAATAGCCACTTGCTTGTGTGTTGGATATAAATAATTTTAATTAATAAAGTAAATATACTTTGCAAAAACAACTAATATCCCCAAAGTTGATGTAAAATAAAATAAAATATCTTATTTATATAACCAAGATATAAAGAAATAAAATTTATTGTTTATATAACTATGATATAAAGTCTAATAACTAGAGAACACTTGACTTGGTATTAACAACATGGAAATTTAGCAAAGAATAGATATATGAGGAGCTTTTAGATATGCCCAATGACTTTCATACATATGATTGCTAAAAGGATGGTTAAGGAACTTTACAACAAAACAAAAGATAAGGTCCATTATCCTCATCCAAATTTCATACATTTTTATAAGTTTTAAAGAGTTTTTAAGCGTTGTCATGCAACCTTGCACTTAATTATGCCTTAAAAGATATATTTAAAAATTCAAAAAGAATTTCTTACTCTAACAATAGGCGAATTTATTTATTTATTTTTTATTTTTTTTTAAATATGTCAAAAAAAAAATCCTCCTACCATCATTTCTAGATTTAATGGTAGTTGTAGAATATTTTATCATTCTTAATATGGATGACAAAGGATATCGATTTCTTATAGACATAAGGAGGTTATGCATATACAATACTTAAAGGTTATTGTTGACTTGGAAGTACCTTTTCCAAAGGTTATGGTTCCAAAATTATAAAGCATCAAAATATTTCTTTTAGTTTAGGATTAGATTTGAGCAAGGATAAAGCCAACTTTTGAAGTGAAAAGTTGAATTGGTAAAACTATATAAATTACTTACAAAGACCCAAGTCAAGGATATGCGTGGTACATGAATCCTTAACTTTTTTATGTTTTAATTGATTTATATAAATCCATTGGAATGGTTGAATATTATATATCTATATCTATCTATCTATTCAGATTGATATGTAATGCCACCTTTTGACTTAGATAACTAGAATTACTTAAGGCCTAATCACCTTTATTTTCTATTCACTCTAAAACTATTAATGATACCTTTTAAGAAGTATGAACCTATGTGAATGTCAATTCTACGAATGTTTAACGTTATTTGAATCATGATGGATATTATGCAATCTATTCTAACTTGAAAATTTTGACATTTAAAATTGTTGGTACGTGGATACCGAATTGAGATTTTGGTTAAATGCATCTACGTGATGATAATACATAGATATGTATGAGTTTGTGTTATAGATTAATCTACAGGTCAATGGGCTATGAAATAACCAAAGGATAATGATAATAAAAGTTGATGTCGTGAACACCGATCGAGAAACCATATGGTATGAATATTTATATGTGAAATTGTGTTGATTTGAATGCATTGCTATGATATATGGACCAATGCAGGTTTTTTAGGTGGTGGGACCGCTTAAAATTGAATATACAATGAAAAAATTCTTAGCAACACAGTTCCACTGTATGTTCCATGGAAAGGTGTGGACCCTAGTCCTATTAAGAGGGGTGGAGGCATTTCCCACCATGTATCCTCTGAGGCCTGGAGTCATGGGAGGACGGTGTTAGCTCACGCTCCCCTAGACGTGTGATGATGACTGTCAGTTGCCTGCTGGGGAAGCTTGGTCAAGAGAGTTGACACTTCCGCTTACGGGTTCTATTTGGAGTTAGGTCAATATAGTTGATGCTCCAAGATAGTCCAACAGAGGAAGGATAGGGATGGAAGATGGAAGTAAGTTAGGGAGAAAGGATGAATAGAAGTAGTCGAGAGTGTGTGAGGATTTCGCCTTATAAAATAATTTCTTGATTTCCTCCTTTTGAAAAAGAAAAATATATGTATATATGTATATTTATATTTACTTAACTAAACTAAAATTATCTAAGTGAAAGTAGCTTCTGCTAAATTTTTGTAAATGAGGAATTTCATGAACATTTAAATAGTTTACTATCTTTTATGAAATAAATGGTTTTGTTGATTGGATTGTACACATACAAGAATTACTTTAGGAGTGATAATTATTTTCATTAGTACATGTACTTGTCCTGTATGTGCTAGCTACATATGTATTCCTTGCACATGTACACTAGATGTATGAATCATTTGTCGTTACCCTTGTATGGTATTTTACTCTAACTTTGGGACAAAGTTTCTTGAAGGGTGGGTGTATGTAACAACCCAAATTTATTAATTTTATCATAGTTTTTAATTTAAATTTAATTAATTATTAAAATATATTAATAAGTCTTTTATTATTTTATTATTAAAAGGTGGGTGAAGTAATTAATGGGGAGATAAGGTTGTTGGGAATTAATGGGGAGATAAGGTTGTTAGGAATTAATGAGGGGGATTTGAGAGAGGAGGATAAGAAAGAAGGGGAGGACTTGGAAGAAGGGATTATTTCTGTTTGAGGATTTTTGAATTTCAAAAGGGGGAGGAGGATGAGGAAATTTGAGAAAGGGTTTTTGGGAAGCTCTCATGGGGCACTGGTATTGTTGGGAATTTTGGGTTCGGGGGCCAGGAAACCGCAAGGATTTATGGAGCTAGGGAGATGAAGAGGCTGTTCCTAGTTGGATGGGAGGTTAATGTGCAGTTTGGGCAAGAACGGGGGCATGGAAAAGAATATGATTAGACAGAAAATGGACTAGATAAACCTACAGGTGGAGGTATGTATTATTTTGTTGTTGTTATCATTATTCTGCTGTTATTTATCATTATTCTGTTGCTGTTCATTATTAATTTGTTGTTGTTATCATGATTCTGATGTTATTTATCATTATTCTGTTGTTGTTTATCATTAATTTGTTGTTGTTTATCATTATTCTGCTTTTATTTATCATTCCTGATTTATTCCAAGTATAAGAAAGTCATTAAAAGAAATTTCAAAACTTAAATATAGAAAACCTTTATTTTGTTTGAGAACCAGGCTCTACAAAATTCCATGCATGTTTTATGTTAATAATTCATTGCATAGTTAAAATGGACTTTGCCAATAAATGAAGAGAGATCCTTTTGTAAGTCTTTAGAAGCAATTGGCTTGAGGAATGAAGGATACAAAATATATCTTGGTTCCCATTATTATCTATATTCGATCTTGTTGAGTACTTATCTCTGCATTCCTTACCCGAAGGATAAGAACTGTATCTTGGTTCCTATTATTATCTATATTTGATGTTGTTTATTACTTCTCTCTTCATTCCTTAGCCATGTTCTTTCTAGTTTCCTATCATAAAGTTTACTCAAGTATATACTAGTGCACTATCATCGGGTTTTAAGTAAGGTATAGTGATACAATTAACAATATAACTCGTTTGGTGTTGTGTGATTCACTCTTGAGTAATGTGACAATTCCTTTAATTTTCATTCTAATAACTATGATATAATAGATTTTCCATTAATAATGAATAAATAATAATGAATAAATATATTATAAACTAAATATATAGATAGGATGATAGTGATGTAAGTCATAATTATATTATATTTGTTAACTATTACATTTATGATATAGTTATATTAATGTTTGAGATTTTATATGAGTAAAGAATTTTTCAACTTTGTGATGGTTCAATATTGATTTTTCAAGTGTGTGATGGTTCAATATTGATTTTTCTTGTGATATTTATTTCAAATATTTCAATGTAGGATACGAAGGTAACATGCATATACAATAATATACATTATGCAAAACAAAACGAATATCGATAATGTTAAGGGCCTTTTACTTTCCATGGTGATGTAGATTATTATTATTTGTTGTTTAGCATGACATATATTTATAATATAGTACATAATAACATGGTACATAGTAAATTTTTGTATTTTATTAAAATATTAATTAATATATAAATTAATTTTATTTTATTTTATTTTTTAAGTTTTTAAATATAAAAAAGTTTATAAATAATTTGTATATTTTATTAAAATATTAATTAATATATAAATTTATTTAATTTGATTTTTTAAATATAAGGAATTTTAAAAGTACTTTGTTTTTATCTTTTTTTCTTATTACATAAAATATATTGAATTAATTTTATTTTTTTTAAATAAACAATAGAGATTGCTAAATATTTTTGTTAGTAACCCATTAAAGTGTTTAAGATTAAGTTTGAAATCAGATATAATAATTAATTATTTGCATAATGGTTAGAATTTTATTTTTTTAACGCTCTTTGTCCTTAACTTAATATTTAGAGTGTTTTAGATTAAGTTTGAAATCAAATATAATAATTAATTATTTGCATAATGGCTAGAATTTTTTTTTTTTAACCCTCTTTGTCCTTAACTTAATAGTTAGAAGGACGAATTATTTATTTAATTTGATGATACTTTAACTTAATAGTTAGAAGGATGAATTATTTAATTAATTTAATGATACTTTAATTTTTATTGTATCACTCGAGTTAATTTTTTAAAGTATCGAAGCTTTGACCTCGTCTCATGGATCGTCTTCAAAAGGATTCAAGGCTGAGGTCCACTCATAATGAAAGAGATTCATAAAAATAGATAACCGTATATCTTTGACGGGAGATACTCCAAAGACGAAGAATTATAAGCTTGCAGATTTTTGTTTAATTTTGTATCATTATTGTTTACGTTGTTTGGATTATTTTATATTTGCATAGATTCTCTAATTTTCCTTTTGGCAAAATGATTTTTTTAGTTATTATTTTGGCATTTTTAAATATATGCGCCTAGAATTATAAGAGAGTTAATCGACAGATAAATTTTATATTTATTATTTTTATTTAATTTAATCTTCTTGTGTTATCAATATATATACTCGATAGCCCGCACGGGTGTAGATGGATTGGCAAGTGCCGTGTAAATGGAAGGAAATTTGTAAAATGAAGTCCCATGTTTGATTCTCACCCGAATTTACTCGTGCGCCATTCTTGTGGGCTGGGTGGTTGCACCTGGGGTTATAGTGGTAGCCGACGGGGATCGACCCCGTGTCACGCGAGTACGAGAACCGCGAGTTACCGATTCCCCCAGTAATATATATATATATATTTGTATATGACATAAATATTTATATATAACTTCATGTTTCTATTTTTCTTATTTTATTTATTATCTCATTAATGTAAAGCAACAATGGGTTGAATTGGTTGTCTATTACTACATCTTAGTCATTTTTTTAACACCTTTGATAGCTGGTCCAATTCTTATTCCAAATGGATTTGATGAAAGGAAAAGATAACTCTACTCACTAACATTTTAATTCTGCTAGTAGTTAGTATTCAAATATTGGTTAGTGTATATTTTCTTTTTATATATAATTGGTATATCAAAGAGCCATTAAATAACTAGTAAATGTATATCTTCTCCTTCTAGTTCTCAGTTATCCAAATTACGAAAGGATGGCTTCTTCTGAAAAAAAAAAAAACAGTCGGTGCAGTATACAGTGTTATAAGCGATTGCTTATTTTTCAATTTTCATGCAGTACAGGTTGCTTATTTCTCATTTTTCATGCAGCAACAAATTGTCTAAGCCCACGGTGTTGGAGTTCCAATGCGTGTTCAAGAACAACAGGGAGGAGGGTGTGGCTTACCCTTTCAATCAACTGACGAAGATCCGTTGGAACCTCCACCAAATTGGTGTCTGAGACCCCCTTGTTTATGGGACAAGGGACCCCCCTCTGCCAACGATTTGACTGGTAAAGTCTACGAAGGTATACATACCCTACCCCCCTATGGATTTGAACCTGTGACCTCTTAAGAGGAAACACATGTTCTTAACCATTAGGCCCACTCAGACTGTATATAGTATGGTTATATATATAGTATGGTTATATGTACAATGTTATAACTCAAAACATCATATAAAATGTTACAATATTAAGTTTTCAAGTGTATATATGAGGTTAAATGTATATAAATGTATATGTAATAGTGGTTAACCTAATAAAAGGGTCACATATGCAATGTATGCATAGGGATATATAGAGATCATGTACTCATTATTGAGAGAGAAATAAGCATTTGGATATATGAATGTAATGAGATATTTGGAGGAGCTCTCCTATTATTTAAGAATTTATTTTGTAAATCATCTATCTTATCTATTTGAGGTTGTGCTCCACACTCACATATTCTGTATCTTATCTATTTGAGGTTGTGCTCCACACTCACATATTGTGTATATAGTGTGTACTTTAATCTATTATACTAACTTAAGTATTTAAGTATTTAGTACATAACATTTGGTATGTCATGTTCTTGCAAGATACATTGTAATCTCTAGAAATGATAATATCACAAAATATAACTTCCTTGTAAACCAATAATCATTAAGTATATCAAATTTCCAGTGGATGCACAAAGCTAGTACCACGCTATATGTAAAGTTATATTTCAATTTAAGTAAGTTTGATAATTATTGAACTTACCATTTAGAAGGAAATTCAATTTTTTTAATGAAAAATATACATGTTTTGAAAAGACATAACAATAATCGTATTTCGTTATAATGGTCACAAGTTTAAATCCATATGGGGGTAGGGTATGTATACCTTTGTAGACTTTACCAGTCAAATCGTTGGGCAGAGGGGAGTCCCCTGTCCCACAAACGTGAGGGTCTCATACGCCAACTTGGTGTCTGGCTTGGTGAGGACCTTAAAATTAGATTATTATTATTATTATAATCACTACTACAATGAGATCTTTTAGCAACTTTTTTTTTTCACTCTCTTATGAACATACTTAAAAAAGGAATGCATGATGATCTTTTTCATGTCTTTATTTAAATTGTTTTTTTTTTATTTTTTATTTTTTGTTTTTGTATTTACTTCATTTAGCATCTTATTTGCATCCCTTACACTTCATATTTGTCCTCCCAAGTAACCTTATAACATCCTTTCAAGTTTTTTTTATTTGGCATTTATTGCAACTTTCTTATATTCTTAATTCTTTGTTTTTGTGTAGGGAAGAAAGATCAGGAATCAAATTAGGATTCAAGGGCAGGTGTAAAGCTTTGGTAGGTTAAGCAAGTTAATTGAGTAGGTATGTAGGTTAGATAGGTTTGATTATAGGGTTATACAATGTAGGTTTGGCTAGTTGATTTGGTTTGTGAGTTAGGTGGGTTAGTGGGATATGTAGATTAGTTTTGTTAGTGGGGTAAGTAGGTTAAATGGGTCAAGGGAATAATTTAGGTGGGTTAATGATCCATATTTAGGAGGGGAATGAACTGATTAACAAACTGAATACAATAAACATAGATATATGAAGAAAAACCCAAATATCCAATGACCAATATCTTCTATTGAATAAATGAAATAGGTTGAAATTTTAAAACTGCAGCATTGAAACACTTACTCGAATGGTGGTAGATATCTCTGAGAAGAGATGTGGCTGCTACGTGAATTCGTCTAAGAAGAATGGTTCAGGATGCCTTTCTTATATTACTCATGAATTCCAAAACCTTAGACATCCAAAAACCTGACCCTAGGAGGTGAAACACCAAAATTTATGTGGGCCCCTATGAGTAAGTTGGTACCTCAACTTCCCGGGGTCGTAACTTTCTCATACGACCTTCGTTTTAGGCGCGTAATATCCCATTGAAAAGGTATTTTTGAGAGATACACATTACGTCGTCAAAATCTGACTCTGTCTACATTATGATTGTGATGAGCCAAAAAAACATTGTTAAGGTCCCAAACCAGCCTTGGAAGTACAACAAGATGTGATCACATGAAAAAATACAAAATAATCCATTTGGATTAGGTGGGAGGCCATCAATATCGACCTGGAAGATGTGTGCGGCTTCATAAAACCGCAGAAGTGTAGAACCCACCATTACAAAGAAGTACAAAAGACGTGTTTAACTAAAACTATCAAAAGGAGCCAATTGGAATAGGTGGGTGGCCACCAACATCCACTTGGATTAGTCCTCCCCCCTTAGGAAGCAATGGTCACCATTTCATTGAGTTCCCCCATCAGGTGAGGAAACTTATGTTGAATTTGGCCCCGGGTGAGCCACTTTCCTTGGTGTAGGAGCTTCCCTTCCTTGTCAATCCGATAAAGATGGATCCTCTACTGGCGAGTACTCTTGACCTGTGTGTCCACTATCTAATCAATGGATTCTTGTTCCATGCAGTCAGGGTTGAGCTCTGTCGGTGTCAGTTGTTCTACGATCTCTGAGGTGTCCAATAATGGTGCAAAATATGGTCGAAGGAGGTACACATTGAACACTAGGTGCAATCAAAGGAAGGGTGGAGTGTTGAGCTCAAAATCATTGCTACCCACATCCTTGATGATAGTGTAAGTCCCATAGCGAAGTGGGCGAATATTTCAATGGGTCCCTGTGCGACGCTCCTTCTACAAATGTAACCAGACTTTGTATCCAACCTGAAACTAGTGCGGTACCCGGTGTTGATCATGGAATTGCGTGTAATTAGCACTGCATTTATACAAAATCTCATGGACCTGTTGGTGGATGTGTTGAATCCTCTCAATAAATTTGGTGGCTTTGTCTATCTTAGACTGAACATGGGCATATTCTGTTGGTGTGGTGGTAAGAGGTAGTGCAACATTAGTGGGACCCAAGGGCTGGAATCCCAACCCCACCTGAAATGGGCTATGGTCGGTGGAGATATGGAGAGTCATGTTGTAACTATGTTGAACATAGGGGACACTCTCATCCCATGTACGTGGATGCTTAGAGTTATACATGCACAGGATGTGAACAATCATTCAATTGACGCACTATGTTTGGTCATCTATTTGGGGGTGGAAATTAATGGATTTAGTGATCTTGGTGTCCAACAGTGACCAGAGGATCGTCCAACCGTGACCAAAGGATCGACCAAAATGTGTTAAGGAACCTGTTGTCCCGGTCGGAGATGATGGTCTGCGGTATCCCAAAATGGACCCACACTTGTTCAAAGAAGAGCTTGACAATATCTGTTGTTGTGATATTCTTCTTCCAAGCTGTGAGGATGGCCATCTTTGAAAATTGATCAATGACCAAAAATATACAATCATTGCCTTACTTGGTGGATGGAAGGCTAGACATGTAATCCATTGAGATGGACTCTCAAGGCTTCTTGGGAGTAGGAAGAGGGGTGTATAAGACTTGATTCTTGATGGATGGCTTGGAAATGGCACATGCAATGTAAGATGTGATATACTTGCTGACGTCCTGTCGAATTTTTTTCCAATAAAAATGTTTCTGAAGAACGGACATTGTTTTCTCCACGCCAAAATGTCTCGCCATAAGACTGTAGTGGGATTCCCAAATCATATTTTCACGCTCTCTTATAGGAACACAGAGATGGCCCAATTGACATAATAGTTCATCCTAAATTTGAAAATCGGTGATAGCCATTCCTATACCCAAGAGTTGATAGGTGGTAGTGAAGACTGGATCATGCTGATAAAGTTGGGGCCACTTAGATGCCTCATATCCACGGGAATGGAGCACAGTGGTGAGTGCAACCATGGGAGGTCGACTGAGGCAGTCAACGACACAATTTGAGATCCTTTTCTTATACTTGATGTTGATATGGAACTGATGTAGGTAGGTAGAACCCACCATTACAAATAAGTACACAAGAACCTGCTGAACTAAAATTGTTAAAATGAGCCAGTTGGAATAGGTGGGTGGTCACCAATATCCAGCTGGATTAGTCCTCCCCCCTTAGGAATAAATGTTCTCCATTTCTTTGAGTTCCCCCATCAGGTGAGGAAACTATAAACTTTGTGGCTTATTTGTTGGTATTATAGTATGTTGTGTTTCTAACCTTAAATAAAATTTAGGGACTCATAGGTTATCATCATTGATCAAGATCTTCTCCAAGCTCAGCTCTAATCCCTCCAAATTTTGTGCACACTAGAAACTCCATATTTCAGCATGAATATTATCTTTCTCGACAAGAAATTCTCTAACTTCCCTCCTGTAGAGTTTCTGACATACTTGAACCAAAGATCTAGTTGAAAATGAAGCATACACAACATATAATGGTGTGAAGAGAAGAGACAAAAAAAAATGGAAGAAATAATGAAAGAGAATCCATTAACCGAATGAGACAAATGATACAATGCAAGTGTGATACTATGTATAACACAACTAAATTGCCATAACAGTCAACTAATGCACATTAGGAGTGATATAGAGAGATTTGGACACACTGGAAGTCATTGGAGTCAACTTCCACCTAGACCTAGTTAACTGGCCATGCGGTCGTCAATTAACTATCAAAAGCAGAGTGAAATGAGGAGGAGAATACTCACAAATGTGGAATGCACCTTACTTTTGATTATCTCAATGCAAGTGCATATTACTGGTGATGATATCGTGGTTAACATGAAACACTTTGTGATAAAACCAAAGTTAACATGCAACACTTCACTCAACTAGTCTAATTGAATGGTAACTGAGAATTGACTGGAGGGTATGTCATACCCTTGTATAGGGGAGAATATACTCAATGATGGGAGAATATATCATACTAAGGGACCCTCAATATAGCCAAATAAACTTAGGAAAATAAAATGAAAGGAAAATCTTAAGTGTGTGTAATATCTCTAACACCCTCCTTGAACAGTACTAGGGAGTTGTTGATGGTTCCTAAATCCATTTAGTTCAATAGTAGGATCCAAACCCGCCACCGAGGCCCAATTAGACTCTGCAGTGTTTAATGGTGTAATGTTTCTCTAGATCTCCCGATCTGACCAATTAATCGATGGGCTTTACGTTTTCTTGTGAAGGTGTCTCCTTCAGTTGGTACTTTCTCTTTTTGTATTTTCTCTTAGGTGGGACCGAAGTAAGATTGTAAGTCGGTATAAACCAATTTGGCAACAAAATAGAATTAAGTTTAACTACTAGAGAAGAGGCTGAGCTTGGGATAACCCACTACTCAAGTATGCAGACGACAATTCTATACCACAAGCATAGTAATAATACGTTAACCATGTGAGCATCCAATTACTGTCTGAGATACTAATTATCATAAAGAAAACACATATGTGATAAAACAAAGGAAAGAAGAATAATCCACCTACTTTAATCATCCATCACATGATAACACAACGATTCATCTTCATCATTAAACTAAATAAAAACAAAATATTGCACCAGATAACTTGACAATAGATTAAATACCTCTTACTCATTACAACATCATTCATGAAATGAGATAGGAAATAGTTCTTCTCCATGTCCAATCACACATGCATTTGATGAAAATAACTTCGTCTCTGGTCCATAAGGACTTCTCTATTAACGATAGCTCGGAAATAATTCTTGACAAAACCAAAACATAAGATTTTCTTGCAACAACCATCGACCCTTAACTAATTGGTCGATGCTCTTATTTATAATGTAAAATTAACTAAAAATAATGACTAAGTGTAGTTTAAACAAAATAAAACTCGCCACGTGGTGTCTCTCCTAACAGTTTTCCAATAGTCGTCTCAAGATATTCCTTTGAAAGGGTGACTTTTATCATACTCTGACCAACTGATAAACAACTCCTCGTAGGTTTGGGCCCATGGAAATGTGTGTTGATCCATTAGAGCCGCATAAATTCCTTTGACCTCCACTGCATGCGCCCGATACTTCACCAGATTGGTGTTTAACTGTTGTAGCACAGTTTGTGCTCTAATCGGATGTTCCATAAATCGTTTCACTTGTCTTGGCGACATGTTAGTCACCTTCGCTAGATCTTCAGCCCATAATGAATCTTGCTTGGTATGCAATTCGACTATGTTGCACAAGTCGACGTAGTCATCGGGGGTGCCAAAATCTTGGAGTCCAATATCCTTCATTGCTTTGTTGATTTTATCCCAATGTTTCTCGCATTTGGCCCACTGCTCTTGAATTTCCTGGTGTGGTTCCTAAGACATCTTAGTCCAGTACTCGACTGATTGCTTCATGTGATCAAGACTGCTTTCTCCCAACATCCAGATGTCGTGTTCTCATTTATCTCGACCTTGTTGGACTGCATCAATGTATCCGATTCTCTTTACGGCTTGTTGCACCCTTTCATACCACCACTCCATATCCTTGCATGTCGTGAGTGCCATGAGAGTGTCTTCCTGGAGCTCAACTATCTTCGCAGAAAAAAGGTGTCGCTCGTGTGTGAACTTGTTGTAAGCCTCTTCGAACTCGCTTCTCAGGTATACTACGGTTTGAGTGGTCCTCTGATAGTATTCATATAGGTGGCACACATGTTATATATCCTTTAGGGGGGAGGCCAACTCCTTTTTTATATCATTTGGCTTTGTCCTGGGTGGCTTCTGAAATCTCCATCCCCATGCCGAGGCGCTTCGATGTTAGGGCATTTTCTTTGTTTATCAAATTCTCCTCTGTAGTGATGAGGATAGAGTGATCCAATGTGATCCTCCTTTTCTTTGTGGTTATTTGGACGATGGACTTCCTCTTTCGATCATAGGAGATCATATAAATATCGACTACCTCGTCTACAGGTTCGGGAATCTATTGATCACCCCATGTGAGTGTGTTTCCCAGATTTTTGGTGGTGTATATCTGTTCAAGGTCGGGTTCTTGAACTTCCTTATTGTGCTCCGAGGGCCTGGAATTTGTCCATAGCTTGTAGGGGATCTGAGTGTCGAGTGGAATAGAGCCATTGAGAAAATACTTGGTACTTACTTGTTCATTGGCCATTGAAAAGATGATTTCCTTTTGTGGGGAGCCTTCCTTTGGCTCATCCGGTTCTAACTTGTCCTTCGGATTGTTTGCTTGGATTTCCGATGCATCAAGCCTCTTGGTGTCGGGAACACTTTCGACTTTTATTTCCTTTTGTAGGACCTCCTGGGTTTGGACCTTGGGATCAGGAGAAGAAATATTCTCAGGTGCATTTTCTTCTTGGATAGTTACAAGGGTCCCGAGAGATGCCTCCGGGCTCTCATCATCACTATATATATTTATAAACTCGCTCAAATGATTATGTGTGCTTGTTTCTACTGATACTCAACCTGTCTCTGGTTGAGTGGTCACACTTGCCGACGAACCGACCGGTGGCATTGGGGATTTAGGGTCATCTGACCCATTGATGTTACCAAGGTTCATGAAATCAGGGCCGCTTGGCCCCGTCAGGATTTCTTATGGGATATCGTCCAGAAGCCTTAGAATCCTCATGAGTTCCTATTTATCCCGCATCTGATTCATCATCTGTTGGGCCTATTGTAACATCCCGCTCTGGCGCACTGAGAAAACTTATTTTTGAGGACACTTGCTCGCAAGTGATCTGAACTTTTATGATATTAAAACATTTATCCTTGATTATGATGCGTTATGATAGATGACATGATGTTTTACTGCTTTGACATAAATAGGTTCTATTGACTCAATTTTATTGAGTGTGCAGGGTTTTGGACCTTGAGGATGTAGAGGCATCGATGGAACCCCTTGGACTCCAGATTGAGTCAGGGAGTGTGCTATTTGGGTTGATTTATTTACTATGATATTTCATTGATTTGATGATATGATGTGGACATGTTTTGACACGATTGTTGATGATGCAGGCTGACGATAGCTTGCCAACCAGACTCACATATGGAGTAAAGGGGCCACACACAATTACCAGAGAGGTTGAGGGAGAGGTGTGGACAACAGCTCTGCCACTGCCTACTAGCACTCCTGTTGTGGCTCGAACTGTAGGTTAACAATTACCTAGTTCGAGAGGATCCACGATGCCGTGAGGGAAAACTGCAAAAGTCACTCACAATGATTCTAAGGGGCACACAATAAGGCGGGGGCCTTATTCCTTAGAGCCCTTAGTCTCCCACAAGTTCACCTGGCAGAGTGTTGACTCTAGGGGTTATTGATGTCTACCAATCAATCAAGTTGGCGAGTGGCACCCTTGGAGCACATGGTGCATCCTGAAGGGCATGTCACGCGAAAGAAACACAAGTTAGTGAGTGGCACCCTTGGAGCATGTGGTGCATCCTAAAGGGCACGTCGCACAAAAGAAACAACCAAGGCGAGTGGCACCCTTGGAGCACATGGTGCGTCCTGAAGGGCATGTCGCATTGATGTTGAGGAAGGAACAAACCTAGATGGCCCTAAGACATTTAACACATTAAGAAATTCTTAAAACGACTTCCCTAAATAATTGTCACCCAGTTCAGAATCTAAATCTAAGTCTAAAACTTCTCTAGGGTAAAATTTTGTTTAGCCTTAAGAAAAAGACCCTATAAAAATAAAAATAAAGATATAAACTAAAACCCACTTAAGTAATAGTTTTAGTCTTCT
>JZKD02S0696376.1:68980-84489 GCA_000966675.3 Picea glauca | reverse complement strand
AACATTTAAGTGGGGTAAAAGGAGGTTGCCCCCTCGAAGAGGCTTATTATCTGAAATTATCTCTGTTTCAAGGCGTTGAGTACTTTTCCTGAGGTTTTTCCATGCTATATTGATGCTTGGTTCTTAACAATGCCATATAGAAGGATGTGGTTTCTCCCTCTTTCAACGTTTGAGCCTGTCGTATGCAAATGCTCAGCTGTTTGGAGATGATGGCACCCCAGTTAAAACCTATTCCAGAAATGGATACTGTATAAGATAGAGGCATCCAAGCCTATGAAAACTTGGAGCAGTCTTTCTCCCCATGCAATCGGCAAAGGAGGGCCATTAGATAGATGTACGGCTCCCTTAGGTTAGCAGTTGGGTACCGGTCGGAGGTCCGATTGGTGAAATTTTTATCCTCTCTCCAAAATGATGCCATCACCTTGTTGGTCTCATGTTTCTCATAGAATCTTATAACAAAATCAATGTTTAACCTTTCCTCCGACACATCCGCCACTATCGTAATTAATCAAACATCTTTTTGTGTCAGTGTGATCGATAAGCCATTTTAGGATTTCTATGCAGGGGAATACCGGAGTCCTGCTCGCCACCATGTGCAGATATGCCTTTCAGACATTCGGAAGGACTTCATTGTCGATTCTCCTTGTATCGGGATCATTGTGTGGGGTATATTCGGGGAATTCCTCCCGATTGATTTTCTTGAAAAGTTCTTCCCAACGTGAGAATATTGTTTTGGTCCCAATGTTCTCCTTTGTGTCTCCAAAGGCAGGAGGCTGAATGAAAGAGTTCTTGGTGGCTATTTTGATTATGGGCACCGACTTTGGAGTGAATTCCAATTGTCTTTTGACCGCTGGGGAGGAAGATTCTCCCACCTCTGGTTCCTGTAGATTTGGCACTCTTGCATATTTCTTGGTGGTAGGTTTCTTCGGAGGCATTGTTCCTACAACCAAAAATGATCTTTAGGCATGTGTACATATTAACATTGGATAAAACGTAAGAAATGAAGAATAAAACATCCATACACTGGTACATACCTGTAATGATTACTAAACCTGTTGTTTAATACTCACTGGGCCTTGGAAGATTTCCCCAGATTGCTCATCTCGCTCCTCTGGATGTTCTGAACTTCCTTGCACATAGAATAATATCGTTTACAATAATTAAAAGGATTTAACAGGGGATATCCTACCAGTCGCATCAAACAATTAATTCGAGTGATGTGTGAAATTCAAAACAAGCTACCGCCAAATCTCTGCAAATAAATTCTACATGAGTCGACGGTGGGGCACAGAGGGTGATGCACTGTATCGGCACGTTCAAACGATCCTTTTGATTCACACACAAATTAGCAACTAATGTGGGATTTTGGAATTAATTAGTTCTTTAAATGCAACAGATCCATCATATCTTAGAGCTAAAATGTCCCATCACGTTGCTTTCTTAGTGGGAAGATCGGAATCAGTGATATCCTTATGTATGTTCTTGTTGACATCCTCTGGAGAAAACCTTCGATGCAGACTGATTTCGTCATACGATGTTGACATGGAAAAAATGGTTCAGGGTATGATGCAATGAAGACTGGTGACTTAACTCGTGAGTATTAATAGGAGTCATAACTCTCTTTCAATTTTGCATTCCTAAACTAAGCCTAGCGAATGCCGATGCTGAAAAGATATCGGGGGTCGACGATCAGGGAAAAACCTATCGCATACTTTCCTTTGGGTTAGGTCCTTCGAAAATTTCTGATGCCAAAATATTTCAAGAATCGAGAATCAGGAAAAAATGTTTAGCATCGTCGAAAATTTCATCATGGTTTCATTTTATCTAACTCCGATGAGCGCGTCAGGTATCGGGTATCGGTGATAACATTTCTGTCTTTTTAAGTATTTACTTGTTTCACCTTTTCCCGATGCCGAAAGGGATTGATAATCAGTGATCTCCGTAGTGATGCTTGTCATGAAAGAAGACTCCTGTCTGCCAATGCTGAATTTCTTAAGTGTGTCGGGTGAAGTGCTTTGGCTATCTGATTCCTTATTTAAATGTTAAATCTTTTAAGTCGAGGATTTTCATAGTTTCAAGGAAAATTTTCAAAGACTTAACAAGACTAAAAAATGGTAAGAAAACATAACATTTTCTAAAGTGGAGATGAATCGGACAATGCAAAGAGATCAAGTGGTACCCAAAAAGTAAAATTGGACATATACTTTTAGGGTGTGTCGAGTGCTCAACAAATGGTGACTTTCTGGGCGAAAGCAGAATCTATGTTCTTCCTTCAGGCTCGGTTGATGCAAAAGCTGGTGGATAACTTAATTGATTTTAAATCAAAGCCTCTTTTACCCTTTCATTCGAAATTATTCGGTTGATTCTTCCGGGTCTACCTGTGGGGTTTTTAACCTTTATTCCTCCTTCATTTTCTGTAACCCTAAATCATTCCCTTTTTGACAAAAATCTAGTAAATTATTCACTGGCCTGAAGCCTTTAGTGACCTTTAATCATTTTCTATGGTGTTGTTCCATTGCCATCGAGAATCCATAGCCCTGACGGTGTCACCCCGACATCACATACCTTTCTCCGCTACTAGTGAGCATCCATAGCCCTGACAAAGATATCTGCATACCCTCTCCTACTATTCACTCTTTTGATAATATCAATTTTATTTCGGCATGATTCCCTGAGTGAGTGGGAGAGGATGATGTCTGTTTATTTTGAAAAGTGAGATGGTTACGGTGAATCCTTCGCTAGCTTTGTCTTCAAAGTTCATGTAGTCCTTTCTAGCTTTCATTCTTTCCCTTAAGGTCTTACCAAACCACTAATAAGACACTTCTGACATTTCTCTGAAGTTGTTCATTTGCATAGGTTAGATAGAGGACTCCTTAAAGCAACCGAAAGCTCCTCAATGCTTCTTGTGTTTTATATGAGCGATGAGTTAGGAACAGCGTTCGCTATGTCACATGATTTAAATTCAACCATTGTCTCGCTAAAAAAAACCTTCAAAAGAACAAAAGTTCAAAAGCAAAAGAAAACAACAACAAAAAAATGCATTTCGCAATCATGAAAACATTCATACAAAACACAAAACATTTTTATTTTTTATTTTTATTATTGGAAATATTGTTTGAGGGCTTGGCCATTTGCTTGGAGGGTGTCAAGTTCCCCCCTCAGATTTTGTAACTGATAAGTTCCTTCCCCAATCTTCTCAGCCACTTGGAAAGGTCCAAGCCACAAATTCTGAAACTTAGAATGCTTCCCTTTTGGCTCATTTTCTCTGTCCCATTTTAGGACTAAGTCTCCTACTTCAAATATTTTTTCTTTAGCCTTATGATTATCAAACCATATTTTCACTATCTGTTGGTGAGATATAAATTTTTACGTATCCTTTTCTCTCTCTTCCTCTAGCATGAGCAGTGTATCAATTCTTTGTTTTATGACCGATGAAGGTTCCACATTGGAATCTTGGGCTAGTTGAAGAGATGGAAGATAAAGCCCATTTTAGAGAATGGTTTCCTTGCCGTAAACCAGAAAGTATAGGTAATTTCCTATAGCTTCCTTGGATGTGACCCTATCGACCCATAGAGCGTTATGGAGCAGACTATTCCAATTCCTTTGGTTATCTATGACCGTCCTTTTTAATATTCTCACTAGGTTTTTATTGGTTGATTCTGCCACCCCATTTCCCTGTGGATAATAATTTGTAGAGTACCTAATTATGATCCCTTTGTCTAGAGAAAAATCTGTCAACAGAGTGGAAGAAAAATAAGTTGCATTATAAAAAACTAAAACAAAAGGGACACCAAACCTTATGATCAACTGTTTTTGTATAAATTGGATCACCACCTTCTCGTTTACATGAGTCAGAGGGATGGCCTTTGCCCACTTCGTGAAATAATCAGTGGAAATAAGTATATACTTTTGTTTCTAGAAGAACAATGTTTAATTTCTCCTATGATATCCAACCTCCATTGCTTAAAAGGCTTAGAGACAGTCATTGTTTGGAGAAGGATTGCCACTCTCTTCTCCATCCCAACACTTATTAGAAATGTTTTGCAGTTTCTAGCGTAGGAGTGAGCGTCTTTGAACAAGGTGGGTCAATAATAGCCAGCTCTTAGTCTCTTATGAGAGGTGGTGTTTCTTGTGAAATGTCCGCTGGAAGGGCCATCATGGAGCTCCTTCAGAACTTTGTCTGCATTTTCACGTTCGATACATATTAACAGTACCCCATCATAATTAATCTAGAAGAGTACCGAATTTATGAGGCGATATTGTGCGAACTTTAACCTGAGAGCTCTCGTTTCCCTAGGATTGAGATTTTCTAGACAAGTCCCATGGTGCAAGAGATAAGTCAAATTATCATACCAAAACTCTGGCTCTGGGGAAATATATGATATTTCACCACACCATAATGCCATTTCATTCTCCCATCCATAATCTTCATTTACTTGGCCTTGGGCTTCGACTGTGATTTTACATAACCCTTTCCCTTTAACTAGTTTGGCAGGTTTTATATCTAGATCAAATTATTGAACTATTGCCATCCAGTTCCCTCTTCTCTCCCCCATATCCTGTTGAGTGAATATGAATCAGATCGTAGGGTGAGGCACAATTACTTTGGTGTGGTTCTTGAGGATGTAAGACCTCAAGTGTTTTACTGCCTTATATACTGCATAGGCTTGTTTATCCACAACAGGATAATTTAGTTCAGCTCCTTGGAGATTAGTTCTCATGAATGGCACTAGAGCCTCATTGTTGTCATCATCCTTTTGAGTAAATACTGTAGCTAATGATTGGTCGGAGGTGAAAGTATAGAGGAAGAAATCCCTATTGAAATCAGGACTTCGTAACATGGGGGCCTGGGATATAGCAGTTTTAATATTGTTGAAAGCATCCTTTTTTTCATCATCCCACTTAAATTCAACATCTTTGTGAATCATCTTTTGTAAGGGTTTGATAGTTTCCGCAAAATCAGGAGTGAATTTCCTCAAAAATTAATTTTCTCGAAAAAAGACTCCATAGCTTTCTTATTGTTAGGCAATGAGAGTTGAGTTATGGCCTTAATCCTTTCCAAGTCTATGCAAATGAATGTTTGAGATATAATGTGCCCTATCATATTACCTTCCTCAACGTCGAAAATAGTTTTCTTAGGATTTAAGGATATACCATATCTCATACACCTTTCAAAAATCTGAGTTAAGTGTTGGATGTGCTCTTCTCTGTTCTTTGAATACACATTTACGTCATCGATATACACTACCACACACTTGTTGAGTAGTCCACGAAATGCTATGTCCATGGCCCTTTGGAAGGTCTCCCCTGCGTTGATTAACCCAAAAGGAATGTGTTTATAAGCGAAGGTTCCCCACTTAGTTCGGAAGGTAGTTTTCAAACGATCTTCCTCTAAAACTAGGACTTGGTTGTCACCTAAGAAACAATCCAATAGAGAGAAAATATTCGAGCCATAAATGGTCTATAGGAGTTGCTCCATTGGTGGGACTGGGTAATTGTCCTTTTCTGAAGCTCTGTTGAGGTTCCTAAAATCTACGCATAAGCAAATTTCTCCAGACGTTTTTCTCATAGGAACCATATTTGCTACCCACACGGAATGCCTAAACTGGAAGATGATCTTGGCATCTAAAATTTTCTTTAATTTCTTATACATGAGAGGTTCCAGGGATGGGTGATACTTTCATAGCTTATGTTGGAAGGGTTTCACCTCAGGTTTTAATGGTATAGTGTGTTGAATGATACAGTTGTCATAAGTTTTCAGATCTCGATAGGACCATGCGAAGACATCTTGATATTGTCTAAACAATTTGAGATAAGCCTTTCTTTCCTCTTTAGATATAGTCTTTCTGAGATTCACATTCTTTGGGTTTTTTGGGGTTGTAAGATTTATAGTTTCATGCAGGGGACATGATCTATCGGTCTTTACATTTTTAGGCCCCCTAAATCGTTCTTTCAGGTCAAACAGATTCTCCAAATTAGCTATCCCTTTCAGGATGGTGTGAGATTTCAATTTTTCAATAGGTTGACCTGTTCGAGGATCATTTTTTGTCGATTGCTCCTGGAATGCTTCATCGTCAATGGCCAAATATTTGAAATTGTCTGGGTTAGTCAGGAATTTTATAATCTTTTTATCTCCTTCAAAGACTTTCCAATTAGAAATGTTGATAGGAACTGATGGTTTGTAGAGTAGTTCCACATTAAATCTAGAGGCTTCATAATATTATAGAGGTGACAGTATTGAAGCAACTGTGGCCAAGGAATCATCAAGGATATTCTTTTCTTTGGGGATCACAGTGATATTGAAAGCTTCAAAATGCTCTATTAACCTATGTACTTCCTGCTGATAATTCTTTAGGTCTGGGGAATTGTAATGTATAGTATTCCTTACTTGTCTAACGATAATATATGAGGCTCCAAAAACTTTCAATTCTTTGACGTTTAAGTCTATGTATTTCTTTAAACCTTGTACTAGAGCTTCATACTCGACAACTTTATTAGTGCATTCGAATTCTAGTCTACAAGACATGAAATGACATTTACCTTTTGGATCAATGAGGATGCACCCTACCCCTGATCCTTCTTGCGATTTAGATCCATCAAAGTATATGGTCCAAATTTGTGAACGAAAATCGCCCCTTTCCTATTTCTTATTACTTTCTTGCTCCCCTATATTTTGTTCCATAATCTATAGCACAGGGTCTTGACAGAAGAGGGTGTCTTCTGTCAGTATCGACGAATTCTCTTGAAAAATTTTAGAGTTTTGAGTGAGAGGGACATCAGATAAGACAGGAGAAAAGTTCCCAAAGTGGGAATCACAGGAATAATTTCCCAGCACGGGGAAATCTGTGGATGAGGGTTTGTTCAACATTTCTAGATCAGTGAATGTACGTTTTAGGTATCTCTCCCTATCGATAATGATCATATTATTTTATCCCTTCAATGGTATCCAAAGGTGTGCCATGTCTATACTAAAGTACTCATTTAACTTATCAGATCAATCTCGACTTAGTAATAACCCATAGGCCTCTGGGATGTCTACTACAATGATGTCAATCACTTGCACAAACTTAGGATGTGTCGTTATCTTGATCATTACATCTATGAGATCCCCCATGACTTTGACCTGGGTTCTATCTAGTTGTATCACATGTTTATCGCTCTTGAGAGGAACGACATTTATTTTGTTGCAAATAGACAAGGGTATAACGTTGGAATATGCTCCCGAATCTACCAAACAATTGTGGACGTTCCTGTTGAATACTTCAAACGTTAAGAGAAACAATGGGACAAAAGGTTTTCCCTTCTTATCTTCTGAGCAAGTATTCATAGTTGGCTTGTTTACCATATCTGTGGAAGTTAGATTTCTTTGCTACTCATTGCTTTTCTTAGGGTTTTCTACTAATTTCAATGCTTGTAGAAGGAAATATTTTTGCTGAGGGATTTTTCATATGTCCATAACCGATATATTAGCCTTCAACTTCTTCAGATATTCAACTACGTTGTACTCCATTTTGGGCGATTCTCATGTATGGATGCTAATAGGGTTCTTACGGGGAGAAGAAGGTTCTTTCGGGTGATTGGGAGTTGACCTTTCCCATGGCGTTTGAGTGGTAGTAGGATCCTTTGAGACAGAAGGAAATTTACTTCTAGTTTGCACAAGTGATATCTCTGCGGGTGGTTCTTGAACCTGAATTAGGTCGTCGGAATGCATAATTAGGTTAGGATCCCATATCATCATGGTTGTATCTTCTAGTGGGTGAATCTCTTCCTGGTCACAAACATTCATAACCAAACTGCTTGGTTGTTCTATTAGGGAAACCTCATCTAAAAACTGGTTGGCCATCAAATTCATGGCATGCACCCATTGAGGGCAGTCTCTTTCAGAGTGCTTTTCATGGTGATAAGCACAGAAGGAATTAGATGCGACATTCCCTAGATCAATATTCAAGTTAACTGGGGGAGGTTCAATGGATTTGGAGGACATGTTCCTTTTAAAGAAAGGCTTATAGGGCCTTTGGCCTTCATTTCATTCCCCTACGTTTCTCTTCATGTCTATGATCTTGTCCGATAATTTCTTAACCATGCATTGTAGATCTTCCATGTCTCCATTACCCTTGTCAGGAGTCTATTCTGCTTGTTTCCCTGGCGGTCTAGTCAGAAGGAGTCCTCTCATGGGAGGAGGTTGAAATTATTTCTTAACTAAAGATACCTGGCCTTCTTTACACCCTTTCATCTGGAATTCTATCGTTGTATCTTCTTCAAAATTCTCAGCTAAGGTTCGCTTGGCAACCCTCTTCACAAACATGGAAATAGAAGCTGGGAGCGCATTAGCGTATAATTCGATTTACAACTCCTGAGTTGGTTTGGCTTCGAGATGGAATTTGTTTAATATGATCGTGAATCTTTGATTGAAATATTTCACCTTCTCTTTTGAACTCATGGTGGTGGTGAAAAACTCAGTGATCAGAGCTCCCGTAGTAGTCTCTTCTACAAATTTATATAGAAAATATTTTTAAAACTTTGTCCATGTAGTTATGGATCCTACAGGTAAGTTAAAATACCATGTGGAGGCTAAGTTCTCAAAAGTGTATGGGAACAACCTGCAAACTATTTCTTCATGTTGGATGTTCATAAGCCTGATCAATTGTATAAATTTATTGATATTATCTTCAGGAAATCCTCACGTTTCGGGATCGAGCTTAGGAAGTAACTTCTTTGGATGTCAGGGAAGGTTATGGACTGGTCCCGGGAGGGCCAAAGCATCTATGGCCAACTAGGGTTTATTTTTTAGAGGTGGGTTTCCCCTTTCTTCATTATGGTCATTGTTTCTTTCCATATCTTCAGACTTTGAGTTAAACTCCTCCTCTTCCGAAAAATCGTTTGGTTCAAAGATGTCGTCAGCTAGTGTTTCAGGTATCAGATCAAGAGGATATTGGATTTTGGTGATTGTCAAATCTATTAAGTCTTGTACCCTATGCACGAAAACATCATTGGGAGTATTGACCAGTGGCCTACTTTTATTTTTTCTTCGAGGAAGTATCGGAGCTAAGGACAACGCACCAACCTGTCGGGCCTATGCTCTTCCAATTCTTCTGAATTGATTTAATTCTTCGTGAGGAAGAGAATAAGGTATTTTAGGGTGAAAATATTCTTCCTTAGGCCAGGGTGAATTACTCATTTTAGGAGTACTCGATGTGTGTGGGTTGTCTTGGGAATGACTAGCCATGAATGTGGGTTGTTTTGAATCTATAGGTTGTTTGAAATACTATGTAAAATATATATCCAGCCATTCATTCAGGCCCTCCTTCTAGCACCAGTTCTATTGATGGGTCCTAAATCCATTTAGTTCAACAGTAGGAACCAAACCCTCCACCGAGGCCTAATTAGACTCTACAACGTTAAATGGTGGAATGGTTCTTCAGATATCACGATCCGACCAATTAATCGATGGGATTTATGTTTTCTTGCGAAGGCATCTCCTTTAGTTGGGACTTTCTCTTTTTGTATTTTCTCTTAGGTTGGACTGAAGTAATATTTTAAGCCGGTATAAACCAACTTGGCAACAAAATAGAATTAAGTTTAACTACTGGATAAGAGGCTGAGCTTGGGATAACCCACTACTCAAGCATGTAGAAGAAAATTCTATACCACAGGCCTAGTAATAATACGTTAACCATGTGAGCATCCAATTATTGTCTAAGATACTAATTATCATAAAGAAAACACATATGCGATAAAACAAAGGAAAGAAGAATAATCCACCTACTTTAATCATCCATCACATGATAACACAATGATTCATCTTCATCATTAAAGTAAAGAACAACAAAATATTGCACCAGATAGCTTAACAATAAATTAAATAGCTCTTACTAATTACAACATCCTTCATGAAATGAGATAGGGAATAGTTCTTCTCCACGTCTAATCACACATGCATTTGATGAAAATAACTTTGTCTCTGGTCCAGAAGGACTTCTCTATTAACGGTAGCTAGAAAATAATTCTTGACAAAATAAAAACATAAGAGTTTCTTGCAACAACCATCGACCCTTAACTAATTGGTCGATGCTCTTATTTATAATGTAAACTTAAGTAAAAATAATGACTAAGTGTATTTTAAACAAAAAAAAACTCACCATGTGGCATTCTCTCCTAACATTTTTCCAACCGTCGTCTCAGGATATCCCTTCGAAAGGGTGACTTTTCTCATACTCTGACCAACTGTTAAACAACTCCTCGTAGGTTTGGGCCCATGGAAATCTGTGTTGTTCCATTGGAGCTGCAAAAATTCCTCTGACCTCCACCACATGCACCTGATACTTCACCAGACTAGTGGTTAACTTTTGTAGCACAGTCCGTGCTCTAATCGGATGTTCCATAAATCGTTGCACATGTCCTGGCGATGTGTCGGTCACCTTCGCTAGCTCTTTGGCCTATAATGAATCTTGCTTCGTATGTGATTCGACTGTCACATAAGTCGATGAAGTCATCGGGGGTGCCGAAATATGGGAGTCCGATGTTCTTCATTGCTTTGTTGATTTTATCCGAATGTTTCTCGCATTCGTCCCACTGCTCTTGAATTTCCTAGTGTGGTTCCTGAGACATCTTAGCCCAGTACTCGATTGATCACTTCATGTGATCAAGACTTCTTTTTCCCAACATTTGTATATTGTTTTCTTCTTTATCTCATCCTTGTTGGAATGCATCGATGTATTCAATTCTTTCTATGACTTGCTACACCCTTTTATACCACCGCTCAATATCCTTGCTTGTCGCCAGTGCCATGAGAGTGTCTTTCTGGAGCTCAACTATCTTCATAGAAAAAAGGTGTTTCCTTTGTGTGAACTTGTTGTAAGCCTCTTCAAACTCACTTCTCAGGTATATTGTGGTCTTAGTGGTGCTCCGATAGTATTCATCTAGGTGGCACACATGTTCTAGTTCCTTTAGGGTGGCGACAAGCTCCTTTTCATCTTGTTTGGGTCTGTCCTGGGTGGCTTTCGAGATCGCCATCCCCACAACAAGGAGCTTTGTTGTTTAGGTATTTTCTATGTTTATTACATTCTCCTCTGTAGTGACCAGGATGGAGCGATCCAATGTGATCCTCCTTTTCTTTGTGGTTCTTTGGACCATGGCCTTCCTATTTTTATCATAGGAGATTGCATAAATATCAGATACCTCATCCACATGTTCGGGAATCTGTTGATCACCCCATGTGAGTGTGTTTCCTATATTTCAAGTGGTGTATATCTATTCAAGGTTAGGTTCTTGAACTTCCTCATTCTGCTCCGAGGGCCCGAACTCTATCTGTAGCTTGTCAGGGATCTGAGTGTCAAGTGGGATATAAATGTCAGGAAAAGAATCGATACTTACTTATTCATCGACCATTGAAACGCCAATTTCCTTTTGTGGGGATCCTTCCTTTGGCTCATCCGGTTCTGACTTGTCCTTCGGATTGTCTACTCGGGTTTCCGGTGCATCAAGGCTCTTGCTGTCGGGAAAAATTTCGGCTTCTATTTACTTTTGTGGGACCTCTTGGGTTTGGACCCTGCGATCAGGAGAATAAATCTTCTCAGGTCCCTTTTCTTCTTGGACAATTACAAAGGGTCCCGAGAGATGCCTCTGGGCTCTCATCATCACTATATATATTTATAAACTCGCTCAAAGGATTAGGCGTGCTTGTTTCTACTGATACCCAGCCTGTCTCTAGTTGAGTCTTCACACCTGCCGATGATATGGATGGTGGAATTATGGATTCAGGGTCATCTGACTCACTGATGTTTCCAAGGCTCACAAAATCAGGGTCGCTTGGCCCTGCCAATATTTCTTCTGGACTATCGATCGAAATCCTTGGCATCCTGATGAGGTTCAGGTTATCCCGCATCCAATTCATCATCTGTCGGGCATGTTGATACATGAGTTCCCCTCTCTCCTACACATCCTGAGTCTCGGGGAAATTTCTATCCTATATTAGGGTCACTTGGGAAAAATTTGTTGTTTCGGTGGCTTCTTGAGGAGCCTCCACCACATCGATTGATTCAGATGCTATTATTTCTTCTTTGGCCCTGAGGACCTCTTGAGTCGATTTTTCCAGGAATGTTTCTTGCTCATCCCAACTGATTTCCTTGAACTTGGTTTCCTTAGGGTTAGCCATACTTTCCACCACCTCATCCCTGTTTTGAGCATTTTCGGTGAAAATCTCATCTTCAAATCTGTCATGGGCATATGGCTAGTAGGAGGATACTTCTGATGCATGCTTTAGGACTAGGCCCTTTGGGTCATGCTTGCGAAAACAATCAGTCTGGAATCATAAATCCAATTGGCTTAATCCTTCTTTCTTGGCCTGTGCGATGTCCTTTACCATGTAGAAACCAATGTGGAATCCATAGGGCATGAAGGCCCACTTCTTATCTTTTACCAAAGTAGCATTGTAACCTTGCAATATGGTCTAATAGCAGATTTCCCCTACCAATATTTGATCGTGGACATATATAGGAAACAGATGGGGTGCTCCGATGGTGCCGAAAACCCTAATGTAGGTATCTCTCTCATCCAGATACGAGTGGACAACTTTTGATACAATCCTTTTGGCTTCATTAGATAGCCTTGGGAACTCTTTCTTAAACAACAAAAAATAAATACGTGTGATAAACTGATCATAGATGAGAGAATAGGATTTCTTGTAACTGTTCTCCCACAAGATGTCGAAATACACATGGACCGAGAGCTTTGATGTGTGCTAGCTCAATTTCATTCCGATAAAGACATTTATGGCACAAATGACATCCAATAGATAAGAATCCATATAGAAGGATGGGGTTTCTTCCTCTTTCTGCGTTTGAGCCTGTCCTATGCAAGTGCTTATATGTTTGGAGATGATGGAACCCTAGTTAAAACCTATTCTGGAAATGGCTACCGTATAAGATGAAGGCATCCAAGCCTCTGAAAACCTAGAGTAGTATTTCTCCCCATGCAATCGGAAGAGGAGGGCCATTAGATAGATGTACAACTTCCTTAGGTTAGTAATCGAGTACCAGCCGGAGGTCCGATTGGTGAACTTTTATCCTCTCTCCACCACAATGCGATCACCTTGCTGGTGTCATGTTTATCATAGAAGATGACAACAAAATCAGTGTTTAGCCGTTCTTCTGTCTCTTTGACCTTGTAGTAATTATGCACTTCTACTGGGAGGAAAACCCCGACACATCTGCCACTGTCGTCATTAATCAAACATCTTTGTGTGTCAATGTGATCGATAAGCCATTTCAGGAGTTCTACGCAAGGAAATACTAGATTCCTACTTGCCACCATGTGCAGATATGCCTTTCAGACATTTGGAAGGACTTCATCGTCGAGTATCCTCATATCAGGATCGTTGTGTGGGGTATATTCGGTGAATTCCTCCCATTTTATTTTCTTGAAAAGTTCTTCCCAATGTGGGAATACTTTTTTAGTCCCGATGTTCACCTCTGTGTCTCCAAAGGCCAAAGGATGAATGAAAGCCTTCTTGGTGGTTGTTTTGATGACAAGCATTGGCTTTGGAGAGAATTCCAATTATCTTGCGACCACTGGGGTGGAACCTTCTCTCACCTCTGGTTCATGTAGCTTTGGCACTCTTGGAGATTTCCTGGTGGTAGGTTTCTTTGGAGGCATTATTCCTGTAACCAAAAACTATCTTTTGGCTTGTGTACAAAGTAACATTGGATAAAATGTAAGAAATGAAGCATAAAACATCCATAGACCGGTACATACCTATAACACTTACTAAACTTGTTGTTTAATACTCACTGGGCATTGGAAGTTTTCCCCAGATTGCTCATCTCGTTCCTCTGGATGTTTCGAACTGCCTTGCGTGCAAAATAATCTTGTTTACAATATTTCAAAGGATTTAATGGGGCAGATCCTACCAGTCACATCAACCAATTAATTCGAGTGATGGGTGAAATTCAAAACAACCTACAACCAGATCTCTGCAAATAAATTCTATGTGCGTTGACGGCAGGGCATGGAGGGTGATGCACTGTATCGGCATGTGCAAATGGCCCTTTTGATTTTCACGTGAATTAGCAACTAATGCGGGATTTTGGAATTAATTAGTTCTTTAAATGCTTAAGATCCATTGTATCTTAGAGATAAAACGTCTCGTCGCGTTTCTTTCTTAGTGGACAGATATGGAATCGACGATATCCTTATGTATGTTCCCGCTGACATCCTTCGGAGAAAACCTCTGACATCGACTGATTTCGTTGTACAATGATGATGTGGCAAAACTGGTTCAAGGTACGACATAAAGAAGACCGGTGACTTAGCTTGCGAGTATTAATAGGAGTCATATCTCTCTTTCAATTTCACGTTCCTAAACTAAGCCTAGGGATCATCGATGCTAAAATGATATCGAGGGTCAGAGATCAAGGAAAACCCTATCACATACATTCCTTTGGGTTAGTTCCTTTGAAAATTCCCGATGTCAAAATATTTCGGGAATTGGGAATCAGGAAAAAAGTTTTAGCATCGTCGAAAATTTCGTCGTGGTTTGATTTTCTCCGACTTCGATGAGAACGTTGGGTATTGGCTATCGGTGATAACATTTCTTTATTTTGAGGTATTTAATCATTTCACCTTTTCCTAAAGCCTAAAGGGATCGAGAATCGGTGATCTCTGCAGTGATGCTTGTCATGAAAGAAGATTTGTGTCTATCAATGCCAAATTTCTTAAGCGTGTCGGTGAAGTTCTTTGGCTATCTGATTCCTTATTTAAATGTTAAATATATTAAGTCGATGATTTTCATAGTTTTAAGAAAACTTTTCAAATACCTAACGAGACTCAAAAATGGTAAGCAAATGCAACATTTTCCAAAATGGAGACAAATCAGAGAATGCAAAGAGATCAAGTGGTACCCAAAAAGTAAAATTGGACATAGACTTTTAGGGTGTGTTGAGTGCTCAACAGGAGTATAAATAATGAATGGATCCCAAGAACAAAGGTCGTATTAGGTACCCATGAACAATCAAACTAATGAACATTGAAATAAAGTGAGGATAGAGGGGAAACATCATGGGAAACCTCCCCCCCTTCAACATACAATGTATCAAAAGAATATAAAGAAAATTACTAGGAAATTGTTTCCTTCACTCCAAGACAATCGCACACACTATGGAATGTTTTCTCAATGAGGATGTTGGTGAATATGTTGGCACTATGCTCAACAAAATGGAAATACTACAATCGATGACCCTATCATGAACCAACTCTCTTATAAAATGCATATGGATCTTGATATGTTTTATCTGTTGTCTTTGTACTGGATCTTGACAGATTTTTAGTGTACTCTAGTTGTCACATAGAATCACAATTGGACGATGCAACTGAATGTTGAGATCAGTGAGGAAGTTCTGTAGCCACATTTCCTGATGGTGATGTTGACTACTCCCTTGTACTCATCCTATGTTGAATATACATAAATAGTTCACTTATTTTTTCTCGACCAACAAATTGTGTCGGACCCCAAA
>JZKD02S0696376.1:38618-57554 GCA_000966675.3 Picea glauca | reverse complement strand
GTAGTGTGACAAATATTTTAAAAATGAGATCTAATATGGGTATAGGCTGGAGAATCTAAGAGAAAGTGACTTTCATCTTCAACCTTTTTAGTGTCACAAAGGTGACAAACTATTTCATCCCATGGCATTTTAGGAATTGACCAATGCCCAATTTCACTATGGAGCTCATGAGAATTTGTTCTTATTTTAGCAATGCTTTTTTTTTTCTCTACACCTGGCAAAACAAATAGATAATTTTGATCTTCCAGATTAGGAATGATTACATCCTTATAATATCTTAATTTTATTTTTTCCTCTAACTCTTTATCACACCACATTTTCTCCTTAAATTTTGATTTGACATTTTTTTCAATACTATATTTATTCTACAAAATGGTGTATTCCATGATTCCCCACTAGTTTAGCCAAGACCAGGAATATTTATGCCATCCTCGCTTGAGTCGATGGTGGCTATGAGTCAATTTTGAAGCAATTTTAGGAAGCCTCTTGTCTTCCATGTTGTTTAAATTGTTCGTAGGCATTAGGTATCTAGTCATAGCCATGCTCTCAATGGGGGAGAGGCTTGTCTCTATTAGAAGGATGGGATAGAGTGTATTTCCTTTAATTTTGAGATTATAGGTTATAAAATTATTTTGTATTTTCTCTATCTTTCTCCAGGATTCACGAGAGATACTACAACCCCATAATTCACATCCATAAAGAATAACAGGTGTAACAAGAGTCTTAAAGAGGAGTTTATTCTTATCCCAACTCCAAAGATCAAGTGATTTACAATTGTTTTCAAGCCCATAATAAGCTTTCCATCCCACAATAATCCTTTTCTCAATGCTATAATTCCAATTGATCTTGTGGTGAATACCAATTCCAATATATTTGTATGAAGTCACTTTCTCCAAGTTGTTTTTTTCATATACGAAGGTATCATAAGGGATCTTATTGGATTTAATAATCATGACCTTAGTCTTATTAGTATTAACAATCATACCCATATTGGAGAGAAAATCCTTAAGGATTCTTAGTTGGTTTTCAAGATCATGGGGACTCCTTTCCATAAGAACAATATCATCGGCATAAAGAAGAAGATTGATGAATATACCAATGAGAGTAGGGCTGACACAACCTATTTTTTCCAAGCATTCTTCTAACTTGTCAATGTATATGCCAAAAAGGGTAGGGGACAAGGGACAACCTTGTTTGACTATGATATTGCAATTAATATCTTTTGACCAACCCTTGATATTTTTAAACTTAGTAATAACATTCTCATACATCTGTACTGCAGAAGCCCTCAACTCGAGACGCGATTTTATCTCTTCCAACCTATTCCAAAGGTTTTTCCTAGGAACCATGTCAAAAGATTTTCTAAAGTCAACAAAACAACAAAAAATATTAGTTTTAGTATTACATAACTCCTCTATAATGATCCTAAAGGTAACAAGATGGTACACAATTGAATGATATATCCTAAACCTGACCCGACCTTTACCTCTTTTACCATGACTTTCTAGCCAAAGGCTAATATTCTTTTCCAAAATAATTCCATAAAGTTTGGATAAAATCGAGCTAATCATAATGGTCCTATAATTAGAGGGAATGTTTCTATCCCCATTTTTAAAAATAGGAACAATGAGGCTTTGCATCTAGGGTTTAGGGAATCCCTTCTTGACTGCTAAATTGAAGAGCTTGTGTATGTGAGGGATAAGGATATGCCCTCCGATTTTAAAAATTTCACCTTGGTATCCTTTAATGTCCTTATCTTTCCCCTTTGCAAGCCGCTTAACCTTGAACTCTATGTCATCTAAAGAAAAAACTTCTTCCTTTGTAGGGACAATAGGAATGGTGTCCATGGCATTAGGGAACTCATAAATACTTTTAAGGTAGGAGTTCCAGTCCCTTAATGGAGTCCTATTATTTTCTTTAGTATTGCGGTTTAGAATTTGGATCCATAACTTATTTAGATCCAAATTATATAGTTGTGAAAGTTTCTCTTTCCTTTTATTGAAATAGTACCTTATTTTCCTTTTAATTAGGGCTTTGTATGCATTGATCTTATCGGTTTTTAAGGACTCATTAGAAGCATCCCTAATGGATTTCCTAGAAATTTTACATTCTTTATCATACCAAGGGTTGGTCATTCTATTATTCATTTTATAGGACACCTCGAAAGAGAACTTGTTAATAGAAGTGGAAAGGGTAGCTGTACAATTATGATAGATTTCTTCAATGTTGTGCTTATAAGTTAGGAGATTTAATTTACTATTTAAATCCTTTAAGAAAATGTCAACTTACTTTTGTTAAAGCGTGGATTCCTTTGATTATCGTAATTCTCTTCAATGGCGCTCCGATGCATGGAAACATTCATAGTTATGGTTAAACATTTATGATTAGAGTCAGGCTCATGGTAATTTAAAAGGTCAAAAGTTGTGATTTGGTTGGAAACAAGGATATCATATATCACATAATCTACAACACTGTTACATATCCCATGAATACAAGTCATCTGGTTGGAGTTTGGCCACTTCATTACTCCATTGCAAATTATTAGGTCTTGAGAGATGAAGAGCTTGACCAAATCGGTACCAAAAAAATTCTCAATTACGTCTTCAAATCTTCTTTTGTAGCTATTAGATAAAACAAGGTCTTCATCTATCCATAAAGGATTATGGTTGGAATCAATACTTAAAAGAGTATCTTGTTTAATTGCAGTCCTAGCATTAAAGTCTCCTAGCAGGAGGATATTATGTTCATTTTTCAAGCTATAAGCATCTTGTTCTAAATTATTATAGGGACAATTGTTATCTTGATTGTTTTTCTTATAAAAATTAGAATTAATAGGTGATAAATAGAAAATTTCTATATACATATTCTTAGCATTGGTCTCTGAAATTTCCATCCAAATGTATTGATTGAGAGGCTCAATCTTATGAAGTTGGATGTGAGGAGAAATGCTCTTTCTAATATAACAAGCTATGTCTCCTATCCCTCTACGGTGGGATATTTTGTTCCATGTCAACCACAAGACAAATCCTTCTATGTTAGGGACCTTAGACTCGTAATGCTCCCAAGTTTCAAGTAGACAGATAATATCAATATCACTCAGGATCCAACTTATCATAGGACCTTTGCGTCATGGAAAGCCATGAAATATCCAAAAAAGGTTCCCAAGTGTCCCAAATTCCTATTTATTATTATCCTTCTCGTCTCTATCCCTTACAATAACTTTTCGATTTCTAATTATTGCCCATTTTCCTTTTTTCCTGGCTTATTTTACCTTTTGAACTTCATTAATTTAGCTTGGTCTTCGGGAATGAGGTCTTCATTTATAAATATTCTTGACCCTTTTAAGTTCCAAGATTTACTAAGTATGCTATATTTATGGTCATTACAACTTACTTTGACACATATCAACCTATCTTTGTGATCAATTATTTTTCCTAGCCTCTTTTCTTCTACGAGGTAAGTTGTATCAATTTCTGATTTATTATTTAATTTTTCTTTTACTATTGCTAGCATATCCTCCTCTTGTTGTTATTTTATACCAAACATTATGGGGTTCAAGGCTCTGTTACGCTCATGGTCCAGTTTGATTATGTTATTCATTTATGCTTTGTTGTGTTTGATATCCAAGTTGTTTTCCATATTACTGAGGGTCAAATTGTTGGTTAGTTTTTCTCGTAGCTCTTTAATCCTATCTCTCAAGTTGTGATTTTCTTCAACCCCTCCTTCTTGGGTAGTAGGTTTATATTTTTTCATTTCTTGAATCCTATCATTCACTGTTTGTAATTCACTTTTGAACCCTAAGAATCTATACTCTAATTGAGTTTGAATGGTATCTTTAATTTTTTTTATCAATCATTGCCTCTAGCTCTATTTGGAGTTTTACGTCTCTTTCTTCACTCTTTTTTTCTAATGATTCTAACTCGATATGGATTTTGGCATCTCTTTATTCTGTCAATTTTTCTACTGATTCCATACAATCGTAAAGGATATCTAGGGTGATTTTAGGGGGTCTCCCCCTATTAGGATGAGTTTTTGGAATAGGTGGTGGAGTGCTCATATTGAAAAGAAGAGAAAACAAATGTAACAACTATTATTTTGTATTGAATTTAAAAATGGAAAATATTTTTTTTCAATTCATAATAATGATATTAGTTATTATCTCTCAAATAACTTTTACTTATGAAACTTAAAATAAAAAATAAATAAAATATATTTAAATCTCTTTACGTTAATAGATTATAAATATATTTTAAATTAAAATTGAATCAAAGTAAAAAGTGACTCACTTCATTTCACATGTCCAATTGCTCAACCTATTGAAGAAATGAAAAATAATTTCGTAAAACCACAGAGAAGTTTCGGAGAGACCGAGACAAACTACAAAGATTATTCTAGGAAAAAAAAAAGTATTATTTTCGTTCAAAACCGTAGATATATAATGTTAGAAATAAAATATCTCCTTCAAAAGAACAGAGAAGTGTTATTCTCGTTCAAAACCGCAGAGATATAATTTCAAAACCATAGAGAAGTATTATTCATGTTCAAAACCACAAAGAAGTATTAATTTCATTCAAAACTGCAGATATATATATTTTAAAATTATTGTTTTTTTGAGGAAAATTTTAAACTTTTTTCATTTATTTTTAGTTATGCTTGGTTTTCACCCCCTTTTTTAATATATATATATATATATATATTGAATTTTGAATAAATTTTTTTAAATGTATTATTTTCTTCATTTAAAAAAAAACTTTATTTGCAAAGATTTTCTCCTTTCTATTTATTTATTTTTTAATGTAAGTTTAAACAAAAAAAAATCTTGTAAATAAATTTTCAAGTGACCATTTCGTGTCCAATTTTGAGTTGTTTATTTGCAGAGAGATTTGTTGTCAAGGCCAAAATTTCAATTAGGTCATAAATATCTATAATTTTAATGTTTAGAAAAAAATGTTTTAGGTAGTATCACTTTTTTATTTAGGTGTTGATTTTAAGGCTTTTCTAATAATACATACGAGTTTTTAAGGCCATGCTTGAAACAAAATTGTAATTTTAACCCACGATAGAAAAATGGTGCTACCGGTAGCACCACTTTTTGATTTGGGGGTTGATTTTCATGATTTTAATGCAAAAATATGGGTTTTAAGGGCTAGAGTTCTCATTCTGAGGTCATTGTTATCGTTAAGTTGCTAACTTTGTTAAAAATATTAAGATTTAAATCAACATATTCATAACAAGAATAAAACCTAGAACTTTGGGGAAACCACATGTTAAAGACCATGTTCCTCCCAACCTTAGACTAGAGTCTTTGTCACCTCTGTCACCCCAGAGTTGAGTTGGGAACCCAAGGGGCTCCCTATGTGGCCACTTGCAAAATTTTGAGCTCCAATGCTGTGAGTAATATTTGTGAAATTTTACTGTGTCAAGTTGGTTTGCACATAGCCTTTCTCAAGCTATCAGATTCATTTTTCTTGGAATGGCATCCCATTTACTTGTCATGACTTGTTTTATTTTTCCTAGGACTTGTGACACTTGTCTTGAGCCTCCTGCTCAGTGAACATCTGTCATATTCAACTTTACACATGTTCATAGATTCTCCTATAAATATAGAATGTGTCTTTTTGAATTTAAGTTAACTCCACAACTTGTCTCAGTCTGCTTCCACTTGGACAACCCCTTTGGAATCCTAAATACCTCTTTAATAGTTGATTCAACGTGTGCCCCTTTTTATACATGTATTTATTTTCATAAAATAATAAGGTTTTACAATTCAATTTTGGTCAATCGACCAAATTTTCTTTTTGGAAAAATAATTAAATTCTAAATTAAAAAAAGTAATATAAATAATATTTAAAAATCCAAGTTGTGGGGTATCACATACACCCCTTCTTAAAAAATATCACCATCCTCGGTGATAATTAGTTTTCATGAATACCATTTTGGAACAGAAATGGATATCATTCCTGCATATTACCTTCCATTTACCAAGTAGCCTCTTCTAGACTAAGGTGCTTCCATCACACCTTTACATATCCTATGGCTCGAATTTGGAGTGTAAGTTCCCTTTTGTTGAGAATATGATCCAGATCTACTGGGAACTCTCCCACGGGTTCCACCTGTATCATTTTCCATTCAACAACGTGAGTAGGGTCATGTATATATTTTTTCAATAATGAAACGTGAAATACATCATGTAATTTTATCATGGATCGAAGTGCAAGTTGATCAACTATTGGTCCTATTCGGGACAGTATCTCGAATGGGTCAAAATATCTAGGTGCTAACTTAGTATATCTTCCCATCCATAAAGAACTCTTTTTAGGTTTAACTCTAATATACACATGATCTACAACATTGCACCCTCTTGGAGTCCTTTTTGCATCAACATAACTTTTTTTCTTGTCTCGAGCTACTTTTAGGTTTTGTTGTACCTATTTCACTGTTAGTTCCATGTATTTTAACATATCTGGTCCTATCACCAATCTATTTACATGATTACTCCATGAAACAGGTGTATTACATTTTCTGCCATTTAAAATTTCAAAATGACTAAGTTTTGTTGAAGCTTGATAATGATTATTATAAGAAAACTTAACTAAATAGAAATATTTTTCCCATTTACCAGGTCTTCCCATAACATACATTCTAAGCATGTATTCAATAATATGATTAGTTCTTTCAGTTTTCCCATCCACTTGTATATGATAAGCGTTATTGAAATTCAATTGGGTATCTAACCCTTTAAATAAAGCTTCCAAAAATTTCCAGTAAACTTAACATCACTATCAAATATTATAACTTTATGGATTCCATGTAACCTAAATATTTATTTCATGAATATTTTTGTTATATTAATAGCCTTGTAGGTTGATTTCACAAGTACAAAATGTGCTTCTTTACTTAATTTATCAATTACAACCATATTTGAGTCATTTTGTTTATTACTTCCAGGAAATACTATAATAAAATCCATACTTGTCACTTCCCATTTCCATTTTGGAATGGGTAAGGGTTGTAGTAGTCCAACTAGATGTTTATTTTCAACCTTAACTTGTTGACACTCTAAGCATCTAGCTAGATATTCTGCAGTTTCACCTTTCATATTTGGCCAATAGAATTCCTTTCTTAGCATAGTGATTATGTTTTGGTAACATGGTGTCTAGAATATGGTTTCTTATGTAACTCATCTAAAATTAATAGCTTAATTTCATTAGATTTTGGTAGATACAATATATTTTTATACATTATCAATCCAGTTTTTGAGAATTTGAAATATGATTCTTTTATTCCTCATGAATTATCAATAATTTTTAACTTAATCTTTTGATATTCTGGATGTTTTTCAACTTCTATTCTTAACCTTTCTTCTAAACCCATTTCTTAATTACTTCTAGTAACTATATAGATATGATTTGCATGTCTACTTAATGTATTTTCCACCTTACTTTCTTTTCCTTTTATGATTTTTATCTCAAAATCATACTCTCTTAAGAAAGCTAACCACCTTGCTTGGCGAGTATTTAATTTTTTTTTATCAAACATATATTTTAGAGCGATGTTATCCATCAAGAGTAAACATTTTTGGCCTATCAAATAATGTTTCCACATATTTAATACATGTATTATTTTAGTCAATTCCTAGTCATGTGTTAGTTAATTTTCTTCATGTTTCTTTAATTTCTGAGATTCATAAGCTATTACATGGTTTTCTTGCATTAACACTCCACCAAGCCCTTGATGACATGCATATGTGCATACTAAAAAGTCTTGTTGGTTGTGGAGCTTAACTATCTTCCCGATTCATAGGTTTGTTTCATTCACGCTTGGACCTCATTCCCTAACGAGGGGGATTTCACCCCACAACTGTCGCAAGGGGGGTCTAGTGGGGGTGGCGGCAATTTTTGTAGCCTCGATTCAAGGGCAGGGCCCTTGAACTGAAATATTGACAAACATTTCCTTGTAAAATATTGTAATTTTGTAGTTAATATGAACTGTTCATTATAAGGTCGCAGATCTAGCGATATAAGTTATTTTAGGTATTTTTTCCCTAGAAGGAAACCCTCTCTTATTAGGGAATTGTATTGCAGTTTTCTATTATTGTGAATGTTGTATTCTAAGAGAGGAGACTGTGAGAGAAAGAAGAAGAAGTTACAGTGGTTGAGTTGTAGGTTGTATCCCTTCATTTTGCTAGATAATAATAAGGAAGGACCTATAAATTTTTCTAGTGGATGTAGCCCACATTGGGTGAAGCACGTATATTTGTGTCTCTATTGTATTGTGTATCTTATATGTTTTATTTCCCCATTTGTTTTATTTTATTGCTCCACGATCCTATTTTTTCTAACAACTGGTATCAAGGCAAAAGGTAACTCATAGGAAAATAGGGTTTCTGGTTTGAGTGGGAGCAATGGAAAAAGATGGAAAGTTTAGGGTCGAGAAATTTAACGACCAAAACTACTAGTTATGGAAGATGTAGATGGAAGATTATTTATATTAGAAGTATATATTCCTACCATTGGGAGGAATAACAAAGAAGTCGATGACCATGAAGGATGAAGAATGGGAGGGTCTTGACATAAAGGCACTAGAAAGGATACGACTGAGCCTGGTAACATCGATAACTTTCAATATTTCAAAAGAAAAGACAACGAAGGAGTCGATGGATGTATTGGATAAACTGTATGAAAAACCCTCGACGTCCAATAAGGTATTTCTAATGAAGATAATATTTAATATGCATGTGTGAGAAGGTGAGTCTATTGTAGATCATTTAAATGAATTTAATACGATTAATAATTAACTAATTTCTATACTTTAATGATGAGGTCAGGTCTCTTCTAATCTTGTGCTCATTGCCAAAAAGTTGGAATGTCTTGTTCATCGCTATAAGTAACTCTATCTTTGGTTCAAGCACTCTAAAATTTGATGATGTTGTTGGTGTTATCCTTAGCGAGAAAAGGTGATGGAAAAGCAAAGGTGAGACATCAGGTAATGCATTAAACATGGATAACAAGTCAAGATAAAAGGATAGAGGAAAGGGTTCAGGGAATCGTGGGAATTCTATGAAGGTCAAATCCAAATCCATACTCGAAAAGATATAATGTTGCAATTGTGGGAATAAAGGACATCTAAATAACGACTACAGAGCTCCAAAGAAACAAAGAGATGGACAACATGAGAAAAATCAAGATGCCAATGTAATAGGTGATTTGTTACGAGATGCTTTGATTATTTCTGTAGATAATATTTTTGAGTCTTGGTTTGTAGATTCAGGGGCTTCAGTTCATGCCACACCCCATAGGAAACATTTTCTAGATTATGTTCAAGGTGATTTTGGATAGGTTCATTTAGGTGATGATGCACCACATGCAAAATTGTTGGAATGGGTAAGGTACAAATAACAAAAAATAATGGAAACTAGTGGTTATCAAAAGAGGTAAGGCATGTACCAGATATAAGGAAAAATATAATTTCAATAGGTCAGTTAGAAAGTGAAGGTTGTATATCTATATTTAAAGATAAGGCATGGAAGGTCACCAAAAGATCATTGGTGATAGAAAAAAGAGAGAAGGTAGGTACATTGTATTTATGTACAGGTAATATTGATTCTTCTACCTCTTTAGCTTTTGCAGGAGTGGATACAACACTATGGCATCATAGGATTGGAAACATGAGTGAGAATGGGATGTAGATACTTCACAAAATAAATTTGTTTCCAGATCTTAAACAAATTGATTTGGATTTTTGTGAGCATTATGTTTATGGAAAACATAAGAGAGTCATATTTCTCAGAGTTGGAAAAGAAAAGAAGAGTGAAAGGTTAGAGATTGTCCATAAAAATGCGTGGGGACCAACTCAGGTATTATCTCTTGGTGGTTCTTGTTATTATGTTACTTTTATTGATGATGCAACTAGAAAAACTTGGGTTTATTGCATTCAATAAAAAAATGATGTTTTTGATACTTTTAAGAAATGGAAAGATTTGGTTGAGAATGAGACAGGAAAAAGGTTGAAGTGTCTCAGATGAGACAATGGAAGTGAATATTGCAGCAAGGATTTTGATGATTAATTTTCATACCATGGGATTCGTAGAGAGAAAATAGTTCTAGGAACACCAAAATAAAATGTTGTGTCAAAAAGGATGAACAAGACAATTATGGAGCGTGCAATGAGTATGAGAATGCATGTTGGGTTTCACTTATAGTTTTGGACATATGTTGTAGATATTATTGTTTACTTAATAAACAGAGGACCTTCAAGCTCTTTCGATGGTGGAATTCCATAGGAGGAATGGACATGTAAAAAGGTAAACTATTATTTTTTGAAGACTTTTGGTTGTGAAGCATTTTTCCATATTAATAAAGAAAATAGAACAAAGCTTGAGGAAAAATCCAAGAAGATCAATTTTATTGGATACAATGTTAATGATTTTGGTTATCACTTATGGAATTATGAAAATAAAAAAATCATTAGGAGTAGAGGTGTCATATTCAATGAGAAGTTCATGTATAAAGATCAGTTGCAAGGAAAGAAACAGGAAAATGAAAAACCAGAATAAACAGTCCTTGATGAAATCACTAAAAAATAAATTCCAAAGGTACCAGAAAATCAAAATGTACGACAAGAAGAACAACATGTACATCAAACTCCTACAAGTGTTGTTAGAATATATACCAGGTTAAGTATACCCCTAAACGATAATCTCCTTCATTGTATTATTTATTGTTGATTGATTCTGGTGGAAACTAAAAAGAAGTGGGAGAAAGGAAAGAAAGAGGAAATGGATTCCTTGGTAAATAACCAGACTTGGGACTTGGTTTAGTTTCCTGCAGGAAAAAGAGCATTGCAAAATAAATGAGTTTATAAGTTGAAGGAAGAAGATCGAGGAAAAAATCGGTACAAGGATAGACTTGTTATAAAGGGGTTTTGCAAAAAAGAATGGTATACATTTTGATGAAATATTTTATCCTTTTTTAAGATGACTTCAATTAGGACTATTTTAAGTCTTGTGGGAGTATAAGATTTGAATCTTGAACAATTAGATGTAAAAACAAATTTTCTCCATAGGGATTTGGAGGAAGATATTTATATGCAGCAGCCACAGGGGTATGAGGTCAAAGAAAAGGAGAATTTGGTATGCAGATTGAAGAAGAGCTTATATGGCCTAAAGAAAGATCGAAGGTAGTGGTATTTTAAGTTTGACTAGTTGATGATAGAACAAGGTTATAGTAGATGTCATTCTGATCACTATGTTTATTTTAAAAGGCTAGAACATAGAAGTTATATTATTTTTCTATTGTATACAAATGACATGCTTACTATAGGGTATAATATGCAGGATATAAATGTGATGAAGAATAAATTAGCTAATTAATTTTCGATGAAGGATTTGGGTGCTGCAAAGAAATTCCTTGGTATGATAATAACAAGAGATAGGAAAAATTGTAAATGGTCATTGTCTCAGGGTGAGTAAATAGAGAAGGTGTTGGATATTTTAGAATGCATAATGAAAAACCATTGAATACACCTTTGGCCTAAAATTTCAAATTAACTAAGGAAATGTTTCCCAAGACACGGGAGGAGATAAAATACATGTCCAGGGTACTTTATTCATCAATAGTTGGAATCTTGAGGTATGCGATGGTTTGCACAAGACCAGATATTGCATATGCAGTGGGATTTGTGAGCAGGTATATGAAAAACTTAGCTAAAGAACATTGTGAGATGGTAAAGTGGATTCTCTGGTATTTGAGAGGTACTTCTACCTATGCATTATGTTTTGGAGGTTCAAACACAATTCTACAAGGATATGTTGATTCAAATATGGGAGGTGATAAAGATAGCAAGAGGAGCACCACAGGGTATTTTTAACTGTAGGTGGAACAACAACAAGTTGGATTTCAAAACTACAAAAGTTTTTTGCACTTTTAACAATAGAAGCAAAGTATGTTTCTGCTACAAAGGCTAGTAAAGAAGCGATTTTGTTACAGAGGTTTATGGAGGAATTGGTAAATAAGAAGGTGAATAATAGGTTGTACCATGACAGTGAGAGTTCCATTCATCTTGCAAATAACTCAAACTTCCATTCAAATACTAAGAATATAAATCTCAGGTACCATTTCGGACGATCCGTCTTAGAAGATGAACATTTGAAGTTGGAGAAGATACATACTAACCAGAATCATGTAGACATGTTAACAAAGGGAGTAACCAGGGAGAAACTGAGTTCCTGCTCAGTTTCAATTGGTCTTCAAGCATGAAGGAGAAGATGATAAATTTTTCAGGTCCAAGGTGGAGTACAGTTTAAAAAGTACAACAATAGTAGAGTTGTTGTGACCAATCTCCAAGTGGGAGATTATAGGTTGTGGAGCCTGATTATCTTCTTGATTCAGTGGTTGGTTTCAGTTGTTCTTGGACACGATTCATTAGTGGGGGGGTGTGGGGGAGCTTCCCCCATACAATTGTTGTCAGGGGGGTCCAGGGGGGGTCTTGTAAAATATTCTAATTTTGTATTCAATATGAATCGTTCATTATAAGGTAGCAGATATGATGGTAGAATTTATTTTAGGTATTTTTTCCCTATAAGGAAACACTCTCTTATGAGGGAATTGTATTGTGGATGTGTATTATCAAGAATGTTGTATTCTGAGAGAGGAGATTGTGAAATAAAGAAGAGGAATTTACAACGGTTGAGTTGTAGGTTGTATCCCTTCATTTTGTTGGAGAATAATAAGGAATGACCTGGAATTTTCTCTGGTGGATGTAGCCCACACTAGGTGAAGCACGTATATATGTGTCTCTATTGTATTGTGTGTATTTTGCGTTTTATTTCCACATTTGTTTTATTTTATTGCTCCACGATCATGTTTTTTCTAACAAGTCTTTATCTGGTTTTGCCAATTTTAATATAGGAGTTGTATTTAAGAGTTTCTTTAATTTATTCAAAATTTCTTAACATTTCTCGAACCAGATGAACTTAGTTCCTTTCTTTTGTAATGAGGTTATAGGATATGAAATCTTAGAAAACCCTTCTATAAAATTCTAGTAGTAGTCAGTTATACCCATAAAGGAACTTATGTCTGAAACATCCTTAGGTCCAGGCCAATTCATTATAGCCTTTATTTTTTCTGAGTCAACAACTATACCTTCTTTGGAAATTATATGTCCCAAATACTCAATTTGATCTTTATAAAACTCACAATTACTTAGTTTTGCATATAATTTATGTTTTATTAGTATTGTAATACTATTCTTAAATGTTCTTGATGCTCCTTTTCATCCTTTGAATAGATGAGTATATCATCTATAAAGACGGTCACAAATTTATCTAGACATTTGCACAAAATATTTCTCATCAAGCACATGAATGAGGTTAGGGAATTAGTCATCCCAAAAGGTATTACGGAAAATTCATATTGTCCGTACCTCATTCTAAAGGTTGTTTTATAAATATCTTTATCATTTTTCCTAAATTGATGATAACCAGAACATAAAGGAACTTTTGGAACACCAACGAGCATTTTTTTTAATGGAAAGAAGTGAGGCATTATACTCTAATATGGGAACGTAAAGTATATGAAGTTCTGTCACACATGAACTCTTCCACCTTGGATGTATAATATTTATTCATAAGGGAGGTTTTTCACCTATTTGGAAATAGAGCTTTAGATGGATCAAATATCCATGTAAAAGATCCTTCAATTATTCGAGTTGATAATGTAATGAATCACACTTTTACCACTAAACTATACCCGCCACAATCTAATTGTAACATACAGATCGATATTCTGTCCAATCGATAGGAATATGAGGACTTATTAACCTCTGTTGAAATTTTCTATCAATCATTACCTTGTTTTCATCATTACATGAATCTCCATCGCCAAAGATGAAATACTTCGGTAAATAGTATTTCATACCCAATGATAGATCATTGTAATTATAGATTACCTTTGTGAACTGCTAATAAAACAATGACTAATGGGCCCGATGAAACCATCATAGTCAGAACAATGAACTGCGCAATAACTTCTAGATCCATCTTAGAAAATCTTGTATCTCCTCGTACTTGATTAAACAGACCATCAATACGAAGTAATGGGTATCTATTTTTAATAGTAATTTTATTAAGTTGTCTATAATCAATACAAAGAAGTAAATTTCCATCTTTCTTTCTAACAAAAATTATTGGTGCTGCCCATGGAGACACACTTGGTCGGATATATTGCTTATCTATCAATTCATGCAATTGAATTTTTAATTCATTTAAATGTAGGATATTCATCCTATAAGGATATTTTGAAGTAGGTACTTCTCCAGGTATTAGGTGTATGGAGAAATCTATTTCTCTCTTAGGAGGTAGTCTGGGAATATCCTGAAATACCTGTAATACGAGATATTTATCTATCTAAATATTGTTTTCCTCTTTTTCATTATAATTTATGTGTACAAAAAGTATTTTACACCCTTTTCGAATGCATCTTTTAACTTGTAAGGTTGTAATTTCTCTTATAGTAACAGGTCTTGATACTCCTTTAATGTTTATAATGTTACCCCTCTCATCTACACAAGTAAATGATTTATTGTAAAAATCTAAGACCACTTTAAAATTTTCTAGACAATCCATACTGATTAGCACATCATAAGACCCTAAAGGTAAAATGTTTAAGTTAATTTGTGTTCTTAATTCATTCATACCAAGTTCACAGTGTTTAAGAACATTTGTAATTCTCCTTTTAGTTCCTGTAGCTAATTGTATTAACTAGGACTTTTCAAACTTTTCTTTATGTAGCTTACATATTTCTACAACTCTTGGTGAAATATCACTTAAACTAGCACCTAGATCAATTAAAACAATAACTGGTTGATTATGTATGATACCTTCAATTTCTACCATTTAAGTTTGACGAAATCCTTGTCAATTTTTCAAGGTTGTGCTAATTTTTGCTGTAGGCCTTGCCAGATTACCAACTACATTTGCTTCCTATATTGTTTTCACATTGTTATTTCCCTTCTTCTTGAGAGGAAACTCTTTGTATTAATGAGGATCACCACATTCCCAACATTTTACTATCTCTTTTTGGGTTGTTTCTTTATTGAAGAAGGTTGGTGGTTTGGTACCCTTATTTTCAGAATCATCGAAAGGTTTACTTGTTTTGAACTTATTACCTCCCTAAAATATTTTATCAACATTTGTATTAGAGTAAGCCCCCCTTTTCTTCTTAGGGTCAAACATTTCAACCTTTTTCCCATTCCCATTCTTATAATTCTCATTTCTATTTTTATACTGCTCAAAATAGAGTTTGGCTTTCTTCATGATTTCTTCCAAAGTTTTTGGATTATCAAACTCAATTCAATCTTTATAAGAACCAGGTAAGAAAATCAAGAATCATTGAATCTTTGTTTTTTCATCTACAATATAAGGTACATAACGTGAAAAACTTAGAAACTTACTACATAAATATTTCATTGTAAGATTTCTCAATTTCAGTTCATAGAACTCCTTGGATTTACCCTCATAATATTGTTCAGATAGGTATTGTTTCTTAAAATATCTCTTAAATGGTTTCCAAGTGATTTTTATTTCCTTAATACTTTTCACTCTTTTTATATGTTGCCACCATATGCCATCTTTTTCTGTCAGATTGCAAATAGCCATCTGGGCTTTAAGCTCACTTTAATACTTGTATATTTGAAAATATTTCTGCAAATGAGAGAGACATGCCTCTGCTTCTTCACCAGTATCCACTTACCCATTCAATGTTGGAGGTTTAATCTTCTTAAATTCTCCCATGACTTCATCATGTTGTCTAGGTTTCTTTTTGGTTTTTTTTTAGGACTAGACCTACTTTCAGTAAACGTTTATGTGTCTTCCTTATCCTTGTATACTGACTTTGTCTCAGATTCATGATACTCCAATTTTATTTCTTTATTCTTTGGTTGGGATATCTCAGAATTGATAGAATTTTGTCCCTTATTTCTATCAGCAATTGGATTGCATAATTTATCTAGCAAAATTTCATTTAGTTCCTCTTGATTCTTTAGAATCCTTTCGTTATATTCTCTAATTGTTTTTAGTTCTTCTCTCAGATATATTACTATCTTTATAATTTCAGAATTCTTGTCATTATTCAGGTCCACCTAGATATGTCCATCACCTAAATTCTCTTGTTCAGGGTTCTCTTAATGATGTTCTTCTACCCGAGCCCTAGGTACTTCTGTCATTTTCCTATAAAATAAATTTATTTTTCTTCCTAGAGGTAAGAAGAAAATCAAGACAATTTTACATGTTAGATTTTTGTTATGATAAAGCCCATAAAAGGCCTAGTGATGTAACCTACAAGTCTGATACCATTAAGCCACAGACCTTAAATTCTGGAAAAAAAAAAAATTCTATATCATTTATTCAACCAAAAAAATCTATTTCACACCACTTCATAACTTCTCGCCACCTAAGTTATATTATTCTATACTATGATGAGTTGAGCGACTCCATATATATATATATATATATATATATATATATATATATATATATATATATATATTATCCTAAGTCCTATTCCATAACACTTAATAATTTGATAACCTATATACATATATGCTAAGTTTCCATATTCTAAATTTATTCCTATTTTGAATTGAGGACAAGTTTGATGCTATGCCTATATATATCCATATAGATGTATAGTTCTTGTGATGGTTATTTAATTGTAATACCCTCTTATGGTTAACATTGATATTTGATACAAGTCCTTGTTAACATAGTGTTTGAATCTTGTATTATATGATCCTTGCTAACGTACTCATACAATTATCACCCCAAGCTATTTCATTGTCTTATCATACATTAATGGGTTTCACTTTTCACATGTATTAATTTGGTTTTATTTGGACGTTGGCACTTAATACACAACATATATATTAATATGTGATTTGATATGCGTAAACATTAACTTTTTGTATCGTGTAGTGGATAACATTTCACATAAAAGGAGTTGTCGTAACATTATACGAGGTGATTAAACTCGTATTGGTACCATCCTTAAATGAATTTCCCACCAACTTCTCATCGTTATCTAGAATGTCATGTGATCTTGCATGCACCACCTATAGTTACCATCTCGAGACACAATTTTCTTGGTGTTTTTCCTAAGGATGTACACGCATAGGGTCCTTGTTTTTCCAAGTGTTAAGGTTTTGGGTCAGAGCATTAACCCTTCCGAACTTTCCCTGGTTTCTCTTATTTCACACTTCCAAGTTTTTTTTGTTTCTTTGTCTTCTACCCTGAGAGGTATTCATAACGACGAGTAACTTATCTGTGTGAGTGTTAGGTGTTCACAACGTTGCTGGATTGCTTATGGTTGTGTTTTCACTAACCTGGTGTTGGCAGCCAACCCAATTTTTTTGATTGCTCTCAAAAAGCTGCCTACACCCCTTGTCGTATTACGACAAATCATTGTCGCATTGTGCTTTTAGACATTAGTCTTATTTTTGCGACCATTGCAATTCAATTCCGACTCAGTTTTCACAACTGCAAGTGTGAAAAAACCTCTTTCGTTGCTAAGATTATCATCGTTTTTGGTTGATTTGCTGAAAGATACTTGATCACTGGTTTATTACATGACTGCTAAAGGTTTTATTGAACTTATGATTCTTGAGCATTATCTTATCTTGATTGCGCATTTGGATATATTCCATTGTTAAACCTTTGAGCATAAAAGTTATTGGTCTTGTTCCGATCTTATGAAAATTGTGTAATGGATTTGGTCATATTGCTTTTATCCTTGTTTTGGATTTTCATTCGATTATTATATGAAGAATTTTTTATTGTATCGTTCTAAGACTTTGGAATACAAACATTTACAATATGCACCAAATACTTGGACAAGGTTATAAGGTATGATATCAATGGTTTCAAAGCGCGTGAGTTAATCATAGTCGACTTTACAAATCTATACTTGACATACTATGTTTGCAAAGTTGGTATACGTTGAATGTTTCATAAGTCCCGAGCTATGTGTTAGCAGTTAACCCTGTGATTGATTCAACGATGGAATTGGCACGATGGATCGATAGTTAATGATGGTACTGTGTTGGTTTTAAACTTAACACTTGGCTTGTAATTATCATGTGAGGTGTTAGTTCCGACTCGGATGAATGGCACGTAGAAGTGGTGATTCACCCGTTCGTTGGTCGATGCATTTGTTTAAATGATTATGGTTTTAACAGCTCTGTACAAGTCATTAATGCAATGCGTGGCGATGGTAATCCCACCACCTTCGCACGCCTGGAGTTGATTTCGGTCTCGTCGAACATTCAAACTTATGAAACCCTATTCACTCTGTGCATTGTTCGTTTGGTGGGAACCCTACCATGAACCGATATTATGGCTCCTGTTGTGAGGGTCGAACCAAATGGATGCCAAGCGATGTTAACATTCGATGGTGCATACAGCGATCTTGAAGAATTTGGGTGGCTTTTGTTTATAAGGAAATTCGATGGTTTTAATATCTCTGTTGCTCGGCAATTCGCACAGTCATTTGACGGTTGCCGAGCCAAGGTTGGAGATGTCCAGCTTGAAATCACCGAACAATCTCTCAACCTGGCAACTAGTCTGCCTGTCAAGGGACAAAGATGGTCCAAAAGCTACAAAGTAAACGATGTGCCGTGGACACTGTTATTTCGGTCTCGGACAGTGAGGTCGTGCAACAGAGGTTTACCTGCGAAGATGTTGAAACCTCGCTGGTATGATCTTTTGATGATTCTCAAACAATTCGTTACTTGTGAAGGAAGGTATGGATTTGTTTTCCTGTTTCATCTATGTTTGTTAATGGTATTTATGGGTTTCGAGCTTAGCATGCCGCATTACCTGCACCGAAGTTTATTTAAAATGGCAAAGAAGTATAAGCGAAGTCAGGCTGATACTAGCCTTTTTCA
>JZKD02S0696376.1:0-27006 GCA_000966675.3 Picea glauca | reverse complement strand
AACGAAATCACAAGGAGTTTCCTCACCATAGAAACCTTCTTCAGTGAGAAAATGTTCGATGCTTGAGTCAGAGTCTTCACTGATCGTGATGGCTTCTGTCTTGGCAGGAGGCTTGGACTTATTTCTCTCCATGTGAGAGATCATCCTTGAATTTCTCTTGTTTCTAGCAGCAGTCTTCACCCTAGCCTTCGCGGTTATGGGTTTAGCCACTTTAGTCACGGCCATAGGCGAATTCAAAGGTAAGTCAGGTTCGGGTTTAAACAGTAAAACACTGTAGGGAACAGGGGTAGATTTACTCACAGATACCACAGGCTTATCAATTGGAGGAGGGTTTGATTCCTCAAAACCGTTGCGGTTGAGGAAATCGGGCCAGGAATCTCGTCGTAAACTCAGTTCATAAACGACCAGCATTTTAATCAACCCAACATGAAAAAGGCTAGTATCAGCCTGACTTCGCTTATACTTCTTAGCCATCTTAAATAAGCTTCAGTGTAGATAATGTGGCAAGCTTAACTCAAAACCCATAAACACCATCAGCAAACGTAGATGAAACAGGAAAACAAATCCATACCTGCCTTCGCACATTACGAACTGCTTAAGGATCATCAATAGATCGTACCAGCGAGGTTTTAACATTTTTGCTGGTAGTCCTCTGCTACACGACCTTACTGTCCGAGAACGAAACAGCAATGTCCATGGGACATCGTTTACCTTATAGCTTTTGGACCACTTTTCTCCCTTAACAGGTAGACTAGTCACCAGGCTGAGAGACTGCTCGGTGATTTCCAACTAGAGGTCTCCGACTTTGTCTCTATAGCCATCAAATGACAGTGCGAATTGCCGAGCAACATGGATATTAAAACCATCGAACTTCCGTATAAACGGAAGCCACCCAAATTCTTCGAGGTCGGCGTATGCACCATCGAAAGTTAACAGCGCTTGGCTGCCATTAGGTTCGGCCCTCACTACAGGAGCCATAACCCCTGGTCATGGTAGGTCTCACACCAAATGCACTGCACAGAGTGAATTATGATAGGGTTTGCATAGTTTGAATGCTGGATGAGACCGGAAACAGCTCCAGGCGTGCGAGGGTGGTGGGTTTAGTGTCACCATGTATTTCATTAATGAGCCTGTTCCGAGCTGTTTAAAACTATAATCATTAAAACCACTGTGTCAACCAGCGAGTTGGTGAATCACCGCTTCTACGTGCCATTACCCAAGTCAGAACCAGCACATCATACGATATCAACGCACCAAGTGTTAAGTTTAAAACCAACACAGTACCAGTATTAATTATCGATTCAACGTGCCAACTCCATCGTTTATTCGATTGCTTAATCACAGGGTTTAGTGCTAACATACAGCTCGGGGTTATATCATTCATCAACGCATAATCCAATCTTTGCAAACATAGCATGCCAAGTATCGATTTGTAAAATCGAATAAGATTAACTCATGCACCTTGAAACCATTGCTATCATACCTTTATGAATTTGCCAATGTATTTGGTGCATACCATATGTGTTTGTATTCCAAAGTCTTAGAGCCATGCAATAAAATTTGTTCATATAAGAATCGAGTGAAATCCCATAGCAAGGATAAAAACAATATGACGAGATCCATTATAATTTTCATAAATAAGACCAATAACTTTCATGCCCAAAAGGTTTAACAGTGAAATATATCCAAATGCGCAATCAAGGTGAGATAATGATCAAGAACATAAGTCTGATAAAACCTTTAGCAATCATATGATAAACCAGTGATCAAGTATCAACCAACAAATCGACCAAAGACGACGACAGTCTAATCAACGAAAGAGGTGTTTTCACACTTGCAGTTGTGAAAACTGAGTCGAAATTGAATTGTGATGGTTGCAAAAATGAGACAAATGTCTATTAGCACAATGCGACAATGATTTTTCATAATACCGCAAGGGGTGTAGGCAGATTTTTGAGAGTAATAAAAAAAAATGGGTTAGCTGGCAACACTAATCAAACGTACTAAAATCACAGTAAAACAATCAAACCGAAATAGCACACTCCTTGAATCAATCCGGAGTCCAAGGGTTCCGTCGATGCCTCTGCATCCTCAAGGTCCAAAACCCTGCACACTTAGTAAAACCGAGTCAATAAAACCTCTCATGTCAATGTAGTAAACATCATTTCATCTATCATAATGCATCATAATCAAGGATGAATGTTTTAATATCATAATAGTCCAGATCACTTGCGATCAAGGGTCCTCAAAGAATAATTTTTCTCAGTGTGCCAGAGTGGGATGTTACATACACCCCCTCGTGGTCTAAACTTTGTCCCAAAGTTTCATAGTATAAATGTCGAAATAAGTGTATCATAGTATCATATGTCTATCTATCAAACAAAAATAGAAACTGCTGGCGCATATCATATGCATCCTCCCAGGTCGCCGAGTGTGGACTATAATTGTCCCACCGGACCTTGACCTGATCTACCATTCGACGTCGTAACTGTCAAACACGGTGGTCTACGATGCAAACCAACTCATCCGTGAGCGCTCCCTCGTTCGATACCTGCAAGGAACTCATGTCAATCACATGTGTAGGATCACTAATATAATGTCTCAAAACAGATACATGAAAAACATCGTGCATAAGCCTCAAGGAATTAGGCAAGGCTAGTCGATAGGCCACGGGCCTGTTTCTCTCCACAATATTGAAAGGTTCCACGAACCTAGGAGAGAGTTTATCTCCCTTTCCAAACTTGATCGAACTCTTATGCGGTTTAACCTGCAAGAAGACTCGATCACCGACCTTGTAACTGCGGTCGACTCGGTGCGCATCGGCATAACTCTTCTATCGATCCTGTGCCTCTTTAATCCTTTGTATTATGCTTTGCATTTTCTCTTCCATTTCTTGGATCGCTTCTAGTCCCACCAAGACCCTATCCTCAAGCCTATCCCAACTCAAGGGTGTCCGACATGGTCGCCCGTAAAGAAACTCGAAAGGCGCCATCTTGATGGTGCTCTGGTAACTGTTGTTGTAAGCGAACTCCACTAGTGGCAAGAATTCCTCCCAACGCTTTTGTTGGTCCATCACGTACATGCACAACATGTCTTCCAAGGTTTGGTTCATTCATTTGGTCTGTCCGTGAGTCTCTGGGTGATACGCAGTACTAAAGTTAAGTTGGGTTCCCAAGGCCTCTTGGAAACTCATCCAAAATCGTCCAGTAAACACCTTTCCTCTATTGGATATAATCCTCTTAGGCACACCATGCAGCCTTAAAATCTCACTGATGAAAACTCTAGCTATGTTAGGTGCCTGATACATCGTATGCATAGGAATAAAGTGAGCACTCTTCATCAAAGTGTCTACTACTACAAAAATTGAGTCATGTCTCCTTTCCGTCAGTGGCAATCCAACAATAAAATCCATCGAAATAACCTCCCATTTCGATTTCGGAATGGCATGTGGTTGAATTAATCCTGTTGGGTGTCTATGTTTAGCCTTTACTTGCTGACACTCTAGACATCTAGCCACATAGTTGACTATGTCGGCCTTCATTCCCTTCCAGAAGAATAAGGGTTTAAGGTATGCCCTCATCTTCTTGACCCCCAGGTGAGCCATGTAAACTGCTCTATGAGCCTCGCTTAGGATCAACATCCTCAACTCGTTGTTTGGAGGTACGTAAATTTGAATTTTAAACCTCAATAAACCATTGCTATCAAATGAAAATCCCTCATATCGTGGTACCATCATTGTGTTTTGTCCAGTAAAACGCTCGACCTCTTTGTACCAGTCATCGTCACGCTGTAAAGTGAGAATCTTCTCACGTAAATTCATCTGAAGAGGCAACACCGAGAAGATGCGTGGTCTCCGACTCAAAGCATCTGCCACTCAATTCACTGTTCCCTTTATGTAAGTAATCTCAAAGTCATACTCGCTAAGCAATTCTAACCAACGTCGTTGTCGTGCGTTCAAGTCACTTTGCGTAAAAATGTGTTGTAGTCCACAATGATCGGTCTTTAGTTCAAATTTTTGTCCAACAAGGTAGTGTAGCCAAACCTTCAAGGCATATACGATGGCTAATAACTCCAAATCGTGTGTCACGTAGTTCTCCTCATGCCTTCTCAATTTCCTCGAAATGTAAGCAATCACTCGTCTGTCTTGCATCAAGACTTCGCCTAAACCTTCCTTGGATGTGTCAGTGCATACCAAGAAGTCCGCGTCCATGTCAGGGACCTTTAGTATTGGCGTTGTTTCTCTTTAAGCCTTCAAAATGATTCCGCGCATTTCTCGGTCCAAACAAACTTCTTGTTTTTCTTCTGCAATTCCGTGATCAGATTTGCTATCTTCAAAAATCCCTCGACAAACTGTCAATAGTATCCTGTTAAACCCATAAAGCTATGCACTTCTATGACATTCTTCGGCGCAAGCCATTCCATAATAGCCTCGACCTTGGCTAGATCCACGGTGATACCTTCGCTGGAGATGACATGCCCTAAGTAGTGAATCCTCGATTGATAAAAAGAGCATTTGGACAATTTTCCATATAGTTTGTGCTCTCACAGACACTTTAGTACCAAGCACAAGTGCTCGTCATGCTCCTCTATCGTACGAGAGAAAATCAAAATATTGTCAATGAACACTTGAACGAACTTGTCCAAGTACTCATGGAACACCCCGTTCATCAAACTCATAAATACTCCTGCGGCGTTTGTCAGTCCAAATGGTAAAATAGTAAACTCGTAATGTCCAAACCTCATTTTAAAAGCAGTCTTAGGGATGTCATCCTCCTTGATCCGTAACTGGTGATACCCTGATCAAAAATCGATCTTGGAGAACACCGTCACACCCTTCATTTGATCGAATAGATCATCAATTCTCGGTAAGGGATACTGATTCTTGATCGTGGCCTTGTTTAGTTGATAGTAGTCAATGCAAAGACTCCACGATCTGTCCTTCTTTCGTATGAAAATAACCGGTGCACCCCATGGTGACACACTAGGATGAATCAGTCCCAGGTCCAGCAACTCCTTCAGTTGCATTTTCAACTCTTGTAACTCTGGGGTCGACATCCGATAAGGCGTTCTTACTATCGGTTCAGTCCCTAGTTTTAGGTCTATGGTAAACTCCAATTCCATTTTCGGCAGCATCCCAAGTAACTCCTCTGGAAATACATCCTCAAACTCCTTCACCACTAGAAGGTGTTCTAGACCTTTTGCTACTCCCTTCTCGCTTAGTGCAAGGATCGCATAAAGCTTGCACCCCTTGCGCATACTCTTCAATAATTGTAAGGAAGAGATGAACCTCAGGGAAAATCCCAGGTTCTGTCCTACAATCACACGTCTCTGTCCCTCGTCATCGACCAAGATCAACCGTTTTGTATTACAGTTGAGTATCGCCTCATGCGACTCCAACCAATCCATACCAATCACGACATCATAAGATCCTAGGATCGTGATGTACAGGTTGGACCTTGTGACAAACTCTCCCAGGTTAAGGATACAGTCTGCAACCTTTCCTCCAACATTCTATTTGGCTCCCGAGGCCATCTCCACGAAGCTAAACTCATCATGTTTGTCTGCCTTTACCTTAATCCTTTTTAGCACTACACCAGAAATGAAACTCTCGGTAGCACTGGGATCTATCAAAATAATAAGGGTCTGGTCAGTGACGGTACCTGTCGTCTCGAGCACAGTCGACTGGTGCTATGCCTAGTGGTTATTCACTGTTGCATGAATCCGATGGGCCTTGCCCATATCTCCCACTGTAGTGGGTCCAGTTGATCCAGACGCTCTGGTCCTCTCCATAGGACAGTCGCGCTGGTAGTGTGGATGCCCACACGTCCAACACCCCTTCTTCGGCCTAGTAGTCTTGGTACCCGAAGTAGAAGATGACAGCCCTCCGGCCTGGAACCCTGGTCTGTTCTTCTGAACATGCCTAAACTGCTACTTCTAGTGTTGCTGTGTTCCAGATGAGACCTGGTCTCATCTATGTTCTAGCAACACTAGCCTGGAACCCTGGTCTGTTCTTCTGAACATGCCTAAACTGCTACTGCTGTGTTGACGTATGTCTCATTGGTGTCTAGTGTTGTTGTGTTCCAGATGAGACCTGCCTTGCTAGTCTCGCTGGAGTCCTGGTCTGACCCCCACTGTTAAGATCCTCCTCAACTATGAGGGCCTTCTGGACGACATCGTGCAAAGTTGAGGCATCAAAATCCTAACCTTTGCACGTAGACTATCGTTAAGGCTGAACACGAACCTGTTGACCTTAAGTTTCTCCCTGTTAAGGTGTGGAGCGTACTAGAGCAATTCCATAAAATGGGCCTTGTACTCTAGCACCGTACAACCTCCATGACGTAAGGCGTTGAACTCATTGAGATAACGCTCAATGAATTCCTTTGAAAGGTACCTCTCTCGAAACCGTTCCTCGAACAGTTCCCATGACATGTCTTCGACGACCATGTTCAGTTGTGGTAGGAGCGTCTTCCACCATAGAAGAATGCTCCCCTTCAGTTGAAAGACCGCCATGCGGACCTTCATGTTGGAGGTATAATCGTGAAGTGAGAAGCACATCGCCATGTTCTCCAACCATTCCTCGGCGGCTGCACCATCCGGGGCACCAAAGAACTCGGGAAACTTGACCTTCTCGAGTTCACGGTGAATGCTACCAGTAGCAGCCGATGCGCATGGCTAAACCTGAGCGGGTGCCGACGCCCTGGCCTCATCTCTGTCCAAACGGATGATCAGTGCCTCGGACATGTATTGAAAATATCTCATCATCCCGATAACATCGCCAATTTCTATCTGCTCCTGTCCGAGAACCTGCTCGTCTCCCTTGGGGTTAGACCCCTCAGGTGTGGATGCTACTAGAGGTGTCACGCCTCCTCCCCTAGCACCCCATCATCTACCTCTGTGACATCCTCTAACCATGATTACCTACATGCACATAATCAAATTGACTAGCAATAGTATAATCCAATCATTTCAATGAAATCCGTAGCGATCCCAAGACAAGGGTTGAACTTGCTCTGATACCATATGTAACGAACCTCTTCGTTACGATGACCAACTTCTTAACAAGTGCATATTTTTTTTTTATATATATATTGTGTGTGCGCGTGTATATAAGGGTAATAAACACTTCTGACTCTGCGTCGCCACCCGACGACAAACAAGACACATACAATGACAACACAACATGACGACCTAAGACGCACATCAAGTATCTGCAAGCATTAAATGACAATCAATCGGCTATAAATAAGACTGACTACTTGCTCGTCCTACCCTGCAATGGTTAGGACCTCCAAGACACATAAGAAATGCTCAAGCCTAGGTTCCCATCGATTTTAACCATTTAAGGTCTCAGGGCTGGCGACTGTTCAGAGGAACATGGAGGTGTCTACTTCCCGCCTGACACTAGTGACCCAAGAAAAAAATTTTACAACCAAGTACAACTGTAATTAAGTGAAAAACCATGTCCTCTACAGAAAGCACAAGTCAGAAGGACTCGGATAACAACTGACCATTATTAAGACAAGGCATTATCTACAACTCAATTGGCATTAATTATAGATCAGTTACTTCATTTAGTTTCCATAGACGACGAGTTACCAACTCAACCTTAATGATGTAAATTCAATTAAATGCAAATCCCCATTTACTACACATAGTAACTTATTGTGCTTAATTCAAGGACATTACATTTTGTATTTTGTTGGTAATACTAACAATTTACAATAATATTTCCATAAAATAATAACAAACTTACATTTATATCACGATAACCTTGCAATAAATTTCAATTACAATGCATCTTATATGTAATCAAATAACAATAAAACCACAATAACCTTTTCCGTACATGATAACCATATTACATTTTATATCACAAAAACCTTGCCGTAAATAACAATCACCTTACATCATATATGTTATCAATAACAATAAGACTTCCATATCATTACTATACTTGATAACGTCCTTACATTTATTATAAAAACCTTGCCAATAAAATAACTAAACTACAAGGACATTACCATAATGATTACATCCTTACATTTTATATTATAAAAGCTTTGCAAATAAAATAACTAAACTGCAATGACATTACCATAAATGATAACATCCTTACTTTTTATTATAAAAGATTTGCAACTAAAATAACTAATCTACACATCCTGGACAGCCAATGACTTATCACCCACTAAATCCTACTAATGACCTAGGTTCACCAATGTTGATTACTAGTCAACAAGAAATAAACTAACACAACTATCCATGAAACCTTATTTCCACCCACATAAATCCACTTGGATAAAGAAAGGTCTTCGCCAAAAATAGGATTGTTATCAACATTGTTTACTTCGTTTGTATCTTAGATCTTAGATCTATGGGTTGTAGGTGAACCGGGAATTTCTTCCACAGGAACTAGTTCCAAGAGTGTTTATTTTATTAACCAGGGTGTGAACAATCTCCTTCTCTCCTTCCGAGTGGATTTTTAATCGGTGAGTCTAAGTTGAAATCTTCGGCAATGAACTATCTTCAATGGTTAAAAACATTTGACTCACTTTCACCTTGTGTTTCTTTTCCAGAATCGGAATACAATGGAACATAATCCAATAATCTTTTCAATCTATCTATAAACGAATCATAGAAAAACTGTAAATTTAGAGAGCATACTAATCAGATAATGGCCACTACTCTCAATGAAATTAAATTTTACAATCAACAACGTAAGGTTCACAAGGTCATCGTTAGTGAGTTCATTGTTTCCAGAAGTCAAATTTTCAAAGTTGGTGTTCAAAGGTCAAAAATAGCTGGAAACTAACACGATGAGTGCATGCCAGAAATCAAGGGGAACTTACGAGCACATGCCGAAAATTCACAAATAAAAGGGTAACAAAAAAATGCGAATCAAGGGGCACCTAACAACTGGCAACTATCAGGGTGAATGCTAGGAACCAAGAATCGAATTGGCAGTTTATCCTGACTGCGTAAAGAGATGCCCTTTCACCATTTACACCATGCTACTTGCAAAGGTAGAGGCACAGGCAACAGATTTACAATTCACGGAGGGAGGGTGAATCCAGCATTCACAACAACGCGACTCCACTAGTTTGCAGAAACTATCTTGCAATATTTTAACACAGTTGTAGAGAAGACAAAAAATTTAGGATCTTAACACCGTTTGCAGGGGCAAAAATTGGGTGAACTAACACAGTTTCCGAGTAGTAAAATTTCCAGAATTTAACACAGTTGGCAAGGGCGGAGTTAGATTTTTTCATTTACAGTGGTAGAGGCCAAAATTTAAAGGTTTTCCATGCAGTTTTGCAGGGCGAAAATATGCGGTTTCATTACAAAGGCAAGGGCGAACTGATACGGATGACATTAAGAAAGAACTCGTAGGAAACCAAGGTAACAGTCTCAAAATGGCACAAACTCGCAGGCGAACCAAAAATCAAGAATTACAAACCAAAAATGCATAGAATTACAATCCAAAAACGAATCGTCGTTTGCATTGAAAATATGAATTCACCATTTAAAATGAAATCTACAGTTTTCATTAAAACTATAAATCGCTGCCATACCAACGAAGAAAAACACAAATTCGCAATTTAATTAAGAAGTTCAGATTCACCCATTGAAACATAAATTATGAATTCGCCATTGAAAATGAAATCTACAGTTTTCATTAAAACTATAAATCGCTGCCATACCAACGGAGAAAAACACAAATTCGCCATTGCAATAATTAAAACTTATAAATTGCTGCCATACCAGCGAAGAAAAACACAAATTTTCCATTGCAATATGGAGTTCAGATTTACCCATTGAAGCATAAATTATGAATTAATGCGAAGATACCACAACCAGGAATATACAACCACGAAGAGTAAGTAGGGGCGTAAGGATCCCAACCAAGGATCAGTAAAACCCAAACCAGAACGTAGACCACAAAAACTTTAAGCAATCAATGAATGGGCAGGGGCTCAAGACATAATTCTTCCATTTACAATCCACATACAGATCAAGACTAAGTTACTAATGCATTCTATTTTACAAAATTACGATCATATCGTTGCCTTGTCGTCCACCTCGAATGATGTTCGCGCGCTGCGTGCTGCTCCCACTCACCGACCGTCGAGACCTCATCGGTACATCCTAGCCAACGCTAGGGGTACTCTGCTTCCCCCTTAGCCCCACGAGCTGCAAAGGGGCCACACACTATCCAGATGGTACGTCTAGCTCCCAGCTCACCTCGCAAGTCCGAGCTACCACTCCTATCCAAGCTGGGAAATCCCAGCTCCCCACAAGTAATCAGTCAAGTCACAAATCTGGCAGCGTAACATTACGCTAACAGCCGATCCCCTTCTTCATTCTCCTCTCTCTTTTATAGACTTTTAGAACTTCCAAACTTTCCCTAAATCTCATTTAATGTAAGTTTTAATAAAAAAATTATAATAATTCTCCTTCGTACAAGTGTCGTCCATCCCCCACTTTCCTCCAATAAATATTTTCTTTAAATTAATAATTGTTTCATTTCCCTCACCCACCTAGAGTTGCTCCTAAATTTACTCCTAGAAGTTCCTAGATTCCCTTACAGGTTTAAATTCTTTCCCTAAAATGAAATTCCTAATTTAGTTCAATTTAGAAGGTTCTTAATTACAAATTCTTTACTATGTTGACCTCGCTTTTTACCATAAGTTCCCCTCTTTCCCTTATTATGTTTCCTCCATTTCTTAGTTTCCTAAATTTTATTATTCCCTTCTTTCCCCTTTTTATTAGAGCCAAAATAGAAGTTGTGCTATTTACTCTTTTCCTTTTATTATTAATTTAATATCTTTTTACACTTTCACAAGTTAAATAATTGATTTCTTCTTTACCTTTGATATCCACAGATTTTATTTAAGTTCTTACTCTCTTCATTTTACCCAAAAATCTATGAAGTCCACAACTATTACTTAAGTGGTTTTTAATTTAAATTTATTATTTTATTTTTATATGGTATTTTTCTTAAGGGTAGACAAAATTTTACCCCTAGAGAAGTTTTAGACTTAGAACTTAGATTCTGAACTGGGCGACATTTATTTAGGGAAGTTGTTTTTTTTTTTTTTAATTCTTAACGTGTTAATTTTCTTAGGGCCGTCTAGGTTTGTTCCTTTATCACCATCATCGTGACGTGCCCTTCAGGATGCACTACGTGCTCCAAGGGTGCCACTTGCCTCTAGTGTTTCTTTTGCACAACGTGCCCTTCAGAATGCACCATGTGCTCCAAGGGTGCCACTCACCTCTTGTGTTTATTTTGCGCAACGTGCCCTTCAGGATGCACCACGTGCTCCAAGGGTGTCACTCGCCTCTTGTGTTTCTTTTGCGCGACGTGCCCTTCAGGATGCACCACATGCTCCAAGGGTGTCACTCACCTCTTGACTGATTGGTAGACATCAATAACCCCTGGAGTCAATACTCCATCAGGTGAACTTGTGGGAGACTAAGGGATTCTAAGGAATAAGGCCCTCGTCTTATTGCACACCTCTTAGAGTCATCGTGAGTGATTGTCACAGTCTGCCCTCATGACATCATGGATCCTCTCGAACTGGGTAATCATTAACCTACAGTTCGAGCCAGGGTGGGAGTGCTAGTAGGCTGTGGCAGGGCTACTATCCACACCTCTCCCTAAACCTCTCTGGTAATCGTGTGTGGCCCCTTTACTCCATATGTGAGTCTGGTCGGCAAGCTATCGTCATCCTGCATCATCAACAATCATGTCAGAACATGTCCACATCATATCATCTAATCAAACGTACTAAAATCACAGTAAAACAATCAAACCCCAATAACACACTCTCTGACTCGATTCGGAGTCCAAGGGTTCTGTCGATGCCTTTGCATCCTCAAGGTCCAAAACCCTTCACACTCAGTAAAACTGAGTCAATAGCACCTGTCTATGTTAATGTAGTAAACATCATGTCATCTATTATAATGCATCATAATCAAGGACAAATGTTTTAATATCATAATAGTCTGGATCACTTGCGAGCAAGTGTCCTCAAAGAATAAGTTTTCTCAGTGTGCCAGAGCGGGATGTTACATTAGCCTTCGTCCCTAGATCACTAGTCCTTGCCTGAGAAGTTGGCCAGGAGCTTGATCTACGATCATCGCCTTAGCGTTAAAAGATCTATGGATCTCAAAGCCCTACTTTTCTGTGCGAGGATGATGAGCGAAGGACAATCTCGTCAGCCGTCTACCTCTGTTGTTGTCCTTGGCAGTTGTTGTCCTACGCCTTCTTGCGATTGAATCTCTCTATGTTATTCCACTCATTTCCAGGCAAATTAAGTCCGCGTTGATACAACTCTTGGAGAATTTACTGCTGGTTTTGGGTCCTTTTACATTGGTTTTCCTAGTAACCCTGCCTTTTATGCTTATTTCTAGAAACTCAATATGTGTTGTGATCCCTCCCTGCAAACTCAACTTCGTTCTATTTTATTGATGGAATTTATTGATGATATCACCACACCCCAATTCACGAAATGGACTCTGCGTTTTTTTTTTGTTTTCTTGATAGTTTAGCTCTGTTCTCATGTACTCCCTGGCGATCGCCTTCTGAGTTTTATCACCTTTAATGAAATTTTACCCGGCCATTTTTGGGCGTTTTCCTAGTTAGGGTGGCGTATTTATCCAACACTAATATATGATTTACTATTTTAAAACCATATTAATTCAAGATTGGAATTTGCGAAAGGCATTGAACTTCACCATATAATCAGTTGATCTGACTTATGAGCCTCGTGAAAAATAAAAAAGATCCCGGACATGTGGACGTGCACAGAGTTCCTTGGTTATTGTGAAGTTCTCAATGCGTGCAGTAATGGATGGAAATCACGAAAATTTTGATGGCAAGGTGAATGCTTCCTTATTTTATGACAACGATCATATTTTCTTACGAGATGCTTAATGCTCAGTTGCTCTACTTATTGTTGTTGCGTTGTATTTACTTCCTTGATGATAACGTTTTACTTTTCGTTGATATGATTCATCACCCGAACATTTGTTTTAATGATTGATGGGTTGGTTGCATAGTGTCGAGCTATAGATAAGCTACTTTTTTTATTCCTTTGACATTGATCATTCCAACACTTTTAACTCTGCATTGAGAATTGAATGACAGCGGGCACTGGAGTTGTAGCTCTGCGTTTCCCCTTGAATAACTAGCTATAGTACTCAATGGAGTAAGGCAATCTCCAGTCGCACATGGAAGGTGGACCATCGTGCTGTCGAATTTCTTAAAACCTCCTTTTCGGACTCTCAGCTATAATTTTTCATTACATGAATGGATATTTAACCTCACGGTTGTCTTTTTTTATTATTCTTGATGTAAGTGCTGAAAATATTGAACTGGCAGTAATACTTTTAAAACATGATAGAATCTAATTGAGTGACAGGTTGAATTGTCTTTTTTTATTCTTGATGGAAGTGCTGAAAATATTGAACTAGCAGTAATCTTTTTAAAACATGACAAAATTTTAATTGAGTGACAGATCGAATGGCAACAAATTTATTAAATATTAGTTATTGAACTGGCAGTAAATTAATGACAGTGAGTTTATGTTGGGAAGGCCATTTATTTTAAGACAACATAGATTTAGCCTTATTTCAATAGCAAATTGATCATGTTAGACCACGTTCTCTCATTTGTCAGTGATTAATGCTTGGTTAGATAACAGGGGCATTTTCATTTGAAAAGTCAATTCTGGTTATGGTTAACCTTACTTTCACTCAACAGTTTATTATTACTATTATTATTTGTGGGATGAGGAATTTTTATGTAAATATTGTTAAGATGTACATAATCTATTTCTTGGATATTGTTATATATATCTACATGATGATTAGATATTGATTTTAAAATAGAATACTTATAACAAATGACAATATTTAAGGAAAATTGATTTAGATGGAACTCTGATGACACTTGTAATTTAAATTTGCGCAATGAATTTGTTTTAAGGATAATTTAGATTGTACCTTGATGATATTTTGCATTTAGGCATGCTAAGATGGGCTCATGATAAATGAATAAAACAGACGGTAACTATTGACTAACTTGACTCGATGATTGATCGGGATATTGGCGAAGTCATTTTTAGCTTGCGCCTTCCGTTGAAGGGGTTTTTGTTTATTATAATTAATGATTGTCCTTGCTTATTGGCTTGGTTTGCTTGTGTCGGGCGGGATGTAGACACCTCCTTGTTCCTCAGAACAGTCGCCAGCCCTGAGACCTTAAATGGTCAAAATTGATGGGAACCTAGGCTTGAGCGTTGCTTATGTGTCCTGGATGTCATAACCATTGCAGGGTAGGATGGGCAAGTAGTCATTCTTAATCTTGTTAGGTCATCATGTTGTTGTTGCATGAGTTGCTTGCGTGGTGTTTGTTGTCATGTTGCGTTGTTGAGTATAATGTCATGTTTACCTTCCTACACACACAAAAATAAATAAATAAATTTGCACTTGTTATGTGAGGCTTGATGTCGTAACGAAACAGGAGGTTCGTTACAGAGGTGAGTAGCACCCTTGGAGCACGTAGTGTGTCCTAAAGGGCACATCACAATTTTAACTGGTAAGAAGATAAACCTAATGCCTAGAAAACTATACCTCCTTAGGACCTGGTTAGCCTTAAAATGAATGACATGATAAGTAAACTTTAATCACTAATTTTTCCCTTAATAACTATCACCAAGCCTAGTGAATTGAAAACCTAGGTCTGAGTAGAACCTTAGAACAAAAAAATAATAATTAGACATATAACCAGATTAAAGTGGAAATTTTAATTCACTAAGGTTCTTTTTATAAAATTTCAATTCACTAAGGTTCTTTTTATAAAATTTCAAATCAATAAAGGTTTTTTTTATAACTAATTAGAAAATTCAAGCATTAATAATTGAAGTGGAAATTTTAATAAAGGGTTAATTAATAAAATGGGTATTTGGTTGTTTTTGTCTAAACCTACTAATTCTGAATTTAGTTATAAAAAGGGGAAACTTAAACAAAAGGGGGGAACCTAAGAAAAAGGGGAAACTTAAAGAAAATGGGAAACTTAATGAAAATGAGAAACTTAAGAGAAAGGGGAATGTCTAACTTAGTAAAGAATCTAGCCTTGGAACTTTCAATTTATGAACTCAACTAGGAATTAAGTAAGGCGTAAGTCATTTAAGAATTTGTTGGGCCCCAACAACTCCCCTTAAATTTTTAGAAAATTTAGAGGGCCCCCATTAGAATCTCCCTCATTATAATGAGCTACATAATCAACCTTTTCAAATAGTTCCATAGCTTGGCTTGATTTGAGACAAACTTAAGACATTCACTATAGTATGAGACATTCATTACAAGAGTGTATTTCAAAATTTAGAAACGAGCATAGAAATCTCAATTTAAACAAAAACTATAATTTTCATCAACTGTTTACTTTCGTTTAAATTATGATTATGTGTTCATTCTTTTGGTCATTAGAAAGTGCGACTATTTTGAATAATGGGTTCAATACTTCATCAAATAATATCTTGTTTGGTTTCTCATTTTCACAAAATCATTTGGTGGGATTAATTAATTAAATTATTTTTTCATTTTGCATCTCATTTCAAAATAAAAATAATAATAAAAGAATTATATATCATTTGTTTGATTTTGTGAAAACCTAAAATTAATATTTTTCTCCTCTCCATCAACTTGAAGCTTCTAGAATTTTAAGATCATATTTGAACGGAAAATATAAACAATGTTTGTTTAGATCTTATAGTTATTTTAAATTCATTTTAATTTTATTGTTCTAGATTTTGTTTTATTCACAATTTTTAGGTTATTAATTTAGATTTATTTTTGTTTCACAGGTTTCTATTATTAGTTATTTGGTACGGATATGATCATGGATTGATTTTCTTATCTAAATACGTTGAATTTGATTGATCCAAAAATTATATTGGATTGCTGCAAATAAATTTATGAGAAACAACAGATAAAATTTGGAAATGCATCAAGAACAAACAGATGATTTTGCGGAACTGATTGCAACCAAACCGTAAGGAATTTGAAGAAACGATTGAAAACCATTCTCCAAAATGGACCCATTTAGCTTACACACAATAATTTTCTAAAAAAAATGCACGATTGGATAGATATTTGTGTCTCTTTACAAGGCAAGTTTCAGGTGGCGGAAATTATTAGTGACACTGAGACTGTTCATTCATTGTATAAATATATGAGAAAGTTCAGAGCCATGGGGATCCAAGAAATTGAGAGGAAGTTTTTTATCCTTTCTCTTTTGTATATTATTTCTTTTGTAAACATTTTTTTCTTTTCAAATGGAGTAACAGATGGTTGGAATCTTTGATAGAATGGACAAGTATTTTCAAAGAAGAATATGGAATTCCAGGTTTCTTAATGGATTTTGTCCTTTGAGTAAAATGGTTTTATTTTCATTATAATATCTTCATATTCTTTGAATAATTGATTATGCATTGATTTAAATTAACTTTAGTCTATTTTATCAATACATGGTTAATTGCTATCGTTTATATATTATTTTTTTTCAATCTTTATGAGTCTATTATCCCAAAAGTTCTTCCTGGACCATATGATGAACATATTTTGTTTGAAACTATATGAGAAAGAAGTTTACTCTTTGGCTTTCATCCTGTGTAGAATTTGCAATATTTTTTCATTATCTTCTCATGTAATTTCTTGATGTGAAATGTTATCTGTGTCGAATTATCTTTAGTCAGTTCTACACATAATATTTTATATAATGCTTTTCTTTGTGTTGTTCATTATCTCTTGGTTTAGTTTATATCTGTGACTAATCATCTATTCAAGTATTTTGATTTTACATCTGATCCTAGATAGCTGGTAACACCATTCCTAAGAATTGGAATTTCTTTCATTTTCAGTTATTGGAGATTTCAAGGTCACAAGATATATAATTATTTGTTTTTCTGTCGTTATAAACTCGCTCCAGAATATGAAACACTTCCTTGAATTTCTTCAAGAAGTATTATGTTTATTTTTGTCACAGGTTTACACTTGACATGGGTTAAGAGGAGCTCATACAAATACAGAGAGATGAATTTAGCTTAGTACTGTTGATCAGTGAGAGGTCAGTAGGTGCATTGCTTTCTTTTATTCAGATTTGTTTATATTTGAATGAGACGATGATTGCATTAACTAGATTTGGTTGTTTCTGTGTCATTGTTTCAATTGTATTTGCTTAGTATTTATTAGTTTAAAATCCTTAAACATTAAAAAAAAAAAAATTTGTTCTTACTTTATCTTATTTTGAAACATTATTATGAAAATTCATTTTTGCAAGATTTCAAGTAAACCTTGTAAACTGTATATAGATTGTTTATAATCATTTGTATATTCACATTTTTTTATAATAAACATTAGTAAGTAATATATCATTTGTTAGAATCATAGATTTAGATTAGTTTATTTCTTTTATTGTTTTTAGGACTTTAGTTGGCTAATGGAGCCATTAAACCCGCCGGGTCAGATCATACCAAACGTCTTGGGTTAATTAGATAGCCTTGGTTTGGATCTAACCTTCCAGTTGACAGTGTGTCATTTACGCCCGTCAATAAATGGCGCTAGAAGGAGGGTCGACGTAAATTTAATTATTAAATGTTTTACCCCTCATCCTCTCATAATTTCAAATTTATAAATTCTTCTTTTGTTTCATCTTGAAACGCACTAAAAGACAGTCGAAACAGCCAAGATGGCCTTGCAAGAGTTTTGTTTTGAATGTATTTAATTCCCCATGGATCCCCAAATCACTGTATTGGAACATGATTTTCACTTCTCATTACCTAATATTCCCAATGAGACAGTCTCTTGCTTTTACAAACTCACCTTTGATGGTGGGGGGGATGTATCTACTAAAGACCATATTAATGAGTTTTGGTGCAAATGCATCAAACATGATATTTCTGATTTAAAGATTTTATGCAGATTGTTCGCTTTTACTTTTAGAGGTCGGATTAAACATTGATTTGAGTCTTTTCCAACATATCACATTTTTTATTGGTTTCAATTTGTAGAGGAATTTTTAGATGCTTTTGAACTCTATTATTACAATCAATTATGTAAAGAATTTCAGACTTTGCTAATCAATGACAATTCATCTCCAGAAGGCTTTTCAACAAAAATCCATAATGTTCTCTGTAAATTTAATTTTGATGACATGTCATTTATACTAAATATCCTCTATGATGCTCGCATCCCTTTCATTCAGTCATATTCAATCATGAATGATGAATTGGTTACAAATCCTATTACTCAATTGCAAGAATAATTTTTTTTCACAGAATGAGAGGAATCCATCCAAAAATTTTGAACAAGCAAGGGAGGTAGAACCTATTGAAAAGGTTCTTACTCACAATCAAATTGGTTTTTCCTCTGAATCATTGTATACTCAGCCCTCAAACATCATGGAAGAAGATTTGATGTTGGGTCAAGGTGAATGTCCACATTCTTCTAACTCTTTCTCTAATCAGTATTTAAATTCAATTATTGAAGAACACTTAGGTGATGAAATCAATCTTAAGCATTTTAGCATTCCAATGAAACTGATTAGAGATGTAGATATGCAATTGGAATAAGAAACCTTAAACCTTCATCCACAAATCATACCTTATTCACAGGAAAAATTAGATGTTTGTCATGAAAGTTTTGAATTATCTATCATACATGAGACAAATTTAGATGATCATATTATGTTGAAGGATTTATCACCAAAAAAGAGTGAAAGTTTTAAGGAAAGTGAATAAGAATGTCTTGAAAATACCATTACTAAATATCATAGCTCAACAAATTATTTTCATGTGTTCATTTCTAATTCATTTTATTCTTTATATCCTGATCTCTTCTTAGATTCTGGTGGACATGATACTTTACCCATGGTATCTTACTCTTTTCCGTCAAAATTAGATATTTTTGATATGCCAAGATTTGGTGAAATTAATTCCAAACATAACATTTATGAAGTCATATTTGATTCTGTTTCACTTTCATCACTCACATGGAAAAATGACATGTTGCAAAATGATTTTACACGATTTATTTTTGAAAAATACAATGCACACATTCTTATGGAGATCAAATATTCTACATAGCATATTCGCTCTTTGATTAGTTCGAATTTTAATGTTTATGCTTCACATTTTTGAACGATCAATCTCATCAAAGGAAGTGTTCAAACCAATAATCTAATTGATGTCATGAATCCTCTTCTGATGCGATCCCCATTGATATATCCATTTCATCAAAGTCATAGTTTGCATCCTAAATTTTATGACAGGATGTTAGAATGGCTTGAAGATTCGTATCTAAATTTTTTTCATAATAAAGATAAAGTTGTGCTTGATTGGTTTCTACCTAAATATATAGGAAGTAAGCATGACATGATTTTTTTATATCCTCCATGTGAAGAAAGTTATGAACACTTGGAGAATTGTCAAGAGGATGGGACACTTTGGCCTTGGATGATGGTTATGTCAGGTCCCCGTAATATTGACAATTTTTTCAAACTTACTTACACTCTTCCATGCCATTATGACCAATATCATGACAATATCACATAATGGTTGGAGGATTCATACATCAAGAAGTTTCAAAAAAATGGTAAGGTCGTGCTTGTTTTGTTTTTAAAAGAATATATAGGAGGTAAGCATGACATATTTCTTTTCTATATGCAAATACTACATTCTTTTATTCTGATATTCGATTTTCTATGTCTTGAAGGATTGAAGATGCTCTTGTGGCTGCACTGGAAATATGATTTTACTTAGCGTTTTGATATATTTAGTAGTTTAGAGTAGTTTTAGGAGTAGGTTTCCTTTACTTTTATTTCTGATTGATTCTCTTTGTAATAATGAAGTTATGAACATAGGTGGGTACACCAAGAGAACCATAATATGAATATTGTCAGGGAAGTCCACTTTAAATATTTTTCTTTCTCCTTTTCGTTGAATATTTCTTTTCAAAAATGCAGTATCATCAATAAAAATTTAAATTGAAAGTAAAGAGATAAGTAAATTTGAACTATCAATTCAACCCTGACCCAAGGTGCCATGAGTAGGATTGCACTCATATTAGTAAGGGTTTTTCTATTTTCTTTTAGTCTCTTTTATTTTTAATAATAATGCTTGGTCAAAGTAACATCTTATGCATCACTATCTTAAGAAAAGAACTTGCTCGCACATGAGATTTTATATGATTTAGTTCTTCCTTTACTTTAGAGTGGGTTGCTAGTAGATCCCAAAGCTCGAGTTTATCTTTGGCCAAAATTGTTTCTGAAAGTGTGCTTTTGCTATTTCAATTTTGTTTGTTTTGATATACTTATGATTTTGAATCTCATTAATAAAATCTGATTTAGTTTGTTGCGTGTTTGTTTTTCTTTTCTTTCTTTGATTGAACTTTCTTCTTGTCTGTCTTTTTGAATAATTATAGTTCTGATCAAAGAGTGATTGTCGAATGAAGCATTCATTTCAAGACTTATTTTTTTGAAACCAATTTGAAATAGTTCAAACAGTTTCTGATGATAAGTTTCAGCTCAAATAATTGATTTGCAAGTCAGTTGAGTACCATGAACTCCTAAACAGTCTTTGTTAGAGTATTACCCCTGAAATGTGTCAAGATCTTTGGGAATTATGATTATCCTTAGACTTTTTACGCTGTCCATATTCTTAAGTAATTACTTTTAAGTGCTTCCCCATTATCTAGATGATTTCTTAAATGAAATCTAAAATCTCTAAACCATGATAAAACTTCCAGTTTTGAAAGCAAATGAAAAAAATTAAAAAATGATCAATTTTTCACCTATATTGCAATTAACCTCCAATATCACCCTGCTCTCTTTGTCATCAATAAATATATAATTGTAATATTATTTAGAAGTGACATAAGAGGGTTGGAAGAACTTAAGTGTGGGAAGTGTGTGTAAACCCGTCAGGGTGCTGAACAGACTCGTTGGCAGCGGGTAAATGCACACATGATACCAAGACAACTTCGTCGGGGTACTAAACAGGCCTGCTGGAATCGAAGCAATGTCGGGTTGAGAGGTAGCAGGTATATGATTTTTAATTAACTTTTATGGAAGTATACATCATGTGGATACAACTATTGTATGGGATTAAATCATTCGAGTGGGTTAAATGACATCCCTGCTGAGGCTATGGATGCATGCTAGAAGCAATGGCTCTGTCAAAGGTATTGAAGTCCTTTTATAAACATCATGACTCTTTGATTAAAACACAACTTCAGGTTATAATCCTCTGTAAAAGCATTATTTTCTTTTTTTCTGATATTTTTCTATAAATCTGAGCTAGTCTTAACATTGTGTAATATTAAATTGGATTTGTTTCAAAGCAACTTAAAAATTGTATCCAAGTCTTATTCTTCTTCCCTGCGATGAAAGTCTAATAAGTCAGAGATAAATTCTTCACCCATCAAGTCGCCATTTGTTGGGCCCCAACAAATCCCCCTAGATTTTTACAAAATTTAAAGGGCCCCCATTAGAATCTTGATAATTATGATGAGCTATAGAATCAACCTTTTCAAATAGTTCCATACCTTGGCTTTCTTTGAGACAAATTTAATACATTCACTATAGTATGAGACATTCATTACAAGAGTATATCTCAAAATTTAGAAACGAGCATAGAAATCTCAATTTAAACAAAAATGTTAATTTTTATCAACTGTTTACTTTTGTTTAAATTATGATTATGTGTTCATTCTTTTGCTCCTTAGCAAGTTTGACTATTTTGAATAATAGGTTCAATACTTCATCAAATAATATCTTGGTTGGTTTCTCATTTTCACAAAATCATTTGGTGGGATTAATTAATTAAATTATTTTTTCATTTTGCATCTCATTTCAAAATAAAAATAATAATAAAAAAAGAATTATCTATCATTTGTTTGATTTTGTGAAAACCCAAAATTAATATTTTTCTCCTCTCCATCAACTTAAAGCTTCTAGAATTTTAAGATAATATTTGAATGGAAAATATAAACAATGTTTGTTTAGAACTTATAGTTAGTTTAAATTCATTTTAATTTTATTGTTCTAGATTTTGTTTTATTTACAATTTTTAGGTTATTAATTTAGGTTTCTTTTTGTTTCACAAGTTTCTATTATCATTTATTTGGTATGGATATTATCATGGATTGATTTTATTATCTAAATACGTTCAAGATGATTGATCCAAAAATAATATTGGATTTCTGCAAATACATTTATGAGCAACAACAGATAAAATTTGGAAATGCATCAAGAACAAACAGACGATTTTGCAGGACTGATTGCAGCCAAATCGTAAGGAATTTAAAGAAATGGTTGAAAACCCATATCCAAAATGGACCCATTTAGATTATGAGTAGGAATGTTCTAAAAACAATGCACGATTTGAGATATATTTGTGTCTCTTTATGAGCTAAATTTCAAGTGGCGGAAATTATTAGTGACACCCAGACTATTTATTCATTGTATAAATATATGAGAAAGTTCAGAGCCATGGGGATCCAAGAAATTGAGAGGAGGATTTTGTTCCTTTCTCTTTTGTATATTATTTCTTTTGTAAAAAAAAATTCTTTTCAAATCGATTAATGAATGGTTGGAGCCTTTGGGAGAATTGACAAGTATTTTCAAAGAAGAATATGCAATTTCAGGTTGCTTAATGACTTTTTTCCTATGAGTAAAATGGTTTTATTTTCATTATAATATCTTCATATTCTTTGAATAATTGATCAATACATGGTTAATTGCTATCATTTATATATTAATTTTTTTCAATCTTTAAGAGTTATTATCCCAAAAGTTCTTCCTGCACCATATGATGAACACATTTTGTTTGAAACTATATGAGAAAACAAGTTATTCTTTGGCTTTCGTCCTGTGTAGGATTTGCAGTGTTTTTTCATTGTCTTCCCATGTAGTTTATTGATGTCAAATGTTATCTGTGTCGAATTAGCTTTATTCAGTTCTACACATAATATTTTATATCATGTTTTTCTTTATGTTTTTCATTATCTTTTGGTTTATTTTATATCTGTGACTGATCATCTATTCAAGTATTTTGAGTTTACTTCTAATGCTAGATAACTAGTAACACCATTCATGAGAATAGGAATTTTTTTCATTTTCAGTTATCGTACATTTCAAGGTCACAATATATATAATTATTTGTCTTTCTGTCATTATAAACTCGCTCTAGAATATGAAACACTTCTTTGAATTTCTTCAGGAAGTATTATGTTTATTTTTGTCATAGGTTTACACTTGACACAGGTTAACATGAGCTCATAAAAATACAGAGATATGAATTTAGCTTAGTACGGTTGATTAGTGAGAGGTTAGTAGGTGCATTGCTTTCTTTTATTCAGATTTGTTTATATATGAATGAGACGATGATTGCATTAATTAGCTTTGATTGATTCTGTGTCATTGTTTTAATTGTATTTTCTTCGTATTTATTAGTTTAAAATCCTTAAACATTAAAAAAAAACAAAAAGATTTTTGTTCTTTATCTTATTTTGAAACATTATTATGAACATTCATTTTCGCAAGATTTCAAGTAAACCTTGTAAACTATATATAGATTGTTTATAATCATTTGTATATTCACGTTTTTTTATAATAAACATTAGTAAGTAATTTATCATTTGTTAGAATCATAGCTTTAGATTAGTTTATTTCTTTTATTGTTTTTAGGACTTTAGTTGGCTAATGAAGCCATTAAACCCATCAAGTTAGATCATACCAAACGACTTGGGTTAATTAGACAACCTCGGTTCGGATCTAACCTTCCAGTTGATGGTGTGTCATTTACACCTGTCAACAGAATTGTAAGGGAATAATGGGACACCAAGGAGTGTTTTTAGTAACTCTTTTAGGTGGGTGAGGGAAATAGGAATATTTAATTATTTAATAAACTTGATTTTCTAGTGCAACTAGGGGATCGAGCGACATGTGTACGGGGGAGGTTTTTCCTAATTAAATAAATGAAAAAGGAATCTAATGAGGGTTTGGGAAACTAATTACTAAGAAACTCTATAAAATGGATGGTGGAGGAGGAGTATGGGTCACATCTGGCTTGCGCAATATTACACTGTTGAAATTTTATCTTGAATGAACTTTCTCTTGTGGGAGTTGGGATACCTAGGTCGGGTAACGAGTGGTAGCTGGACCTTCTGAGATGAGATGGGTGCTAGCATTCTCTGGTATTGTGTGTGTGTCCCCTTTGTGGCTTGAGGGGATCAGGGGGGAGAAGAATACCCCTAGCGTTGGCTGGGAGGTACCAGTGAGGTCACATTGGTTAGAAACCGGGAGCTGGATGGAGCACATGCAAGACAACGATTTCAGAGCATTCACATTCGACTATGGTACACATGTGTATATTTTTATTGAATGCTAGTTAAATCATGTTCATGCGCCTTCAGTTAATGTACTTCTATTGTGTTAAAGTTTATGTTTTATTCAGCGTAACACTATCCAGATATTTTATTTTTATTTTTCAATGATTTTTTCTTGATGAGCCCAACGTTTTATGATGTAACGACCCCATCGTTACGACCACAGGTGAAGCAAATTATTTTTTCTTGATGAGCCCAATGTTTTATGATGTAATGACCCCATCGTTACGACCACGAGTGAAGCAATTTTTTTTTTTGTTTTTTTAAGAATTAAGAGGCAAGAAGGTGACGATGATAATAGTTTAACCCCACCACTAATGATGAATGCAAGCATGCAGTCCAGGCAACATGCTACTATGACACCACACACAGGCACAAGAGAAACTGGGAAAAACATGCACAAAATAACAAGGAGGAACGACTACCCGCCCGATGTAACAAGACAGTCCTACACACTAAGGGACAACTTCCCCTTCCTGACACAACGATGTTGACGATCAAGACTAGAACCTCAAGGTGCACAAACCAAACACACGAAGGTATTCCACCCATGCGCCCAAGCAACTTACCACACTCGACAACACTCCCCAACACGCACTGACTCCGACCAGGTTTTCGTTCGCCGCTATCCCATTGGGCGTGCCATGATCCCCTCAAAAGGAATCATGTTGTCCCCATGTGATAGACGCATTGACAACCTTGTCACCACCCATCCTATCAGGACTGAGGACTCTAAATAAATCTGACGCGCTAGAAACCGAATACCGAAAGGAAAACCACACCCATACCCCAAAAACAGGTTGACGAAATGCCATAGGACGAAGACAAGGGATGACACAAGCCAAACATGAAATCGTCCCCAACCCAACCAATCACCCAGTCTAAACCAATCAATGGTTATAATGTATTTTAACATGGGTTCCATTCTAAACGGGGCACGCCAAAGTTACAATTAGTCAATAATTCACCCGCTAATTTAATTTTAATACAATCAATCTTGCAAGTCTAAGTAATCAATACTAAAACTTTAATTATAAATACCATCTAACCTCCATTATAATCAATTTAGCAAGTCTAAAAATTGGAAATCTAGTCTTTACTCACCAACCTAATTTTAATCATTATTACAACCTAAATGGACAATTCTATATTAATCCAAAATATCCATCCAACTAGCCATTAACTTGAATACAAATATTAAAAATCTTAAAGTAGGATGCTACCATTATAACACTTATGAACAATTTAATCTCAACATGCAGTCTAGCTATATTGACCAAACCAACAATACTAGCTGTGTATTGTCATTGAGAAGGAAATTGCTAACTACTAACATCACTGTAGCAATATAGCAAGGCAATTAACATAGCAGTTACCTAATGATTAAATTAGTCATAACAAGGAAATTTACATGACTATTATCATAACAAGTAATATAGCAATAATAAGGTGATTAACATGTTGTTTAACATAACAATTAATACAACAATAACAAGGCAATTTATATGACTGTTACATAACAATTAATAGCTCAATAACAAGGAGATTACATATTGTTAACCATTTAACTCGTTGTGGCAATTAATCATTAAGAAGGAATCTGTTGATCATTAACTCATTGTAGCAAATAACATGGCAATTAATATGGAAAATAATATAGCATTTAACATTGCAATTTAACATGGCAATTAACAGTAAGAAGGAAACTGTTGACCATTAATATTGTTGTAGCAATTGTTCTGGCAATTAATATGGCAATTAATATAACATTTATCATTTCAATTAACATGGTAATTAATATGGCTAGTAACATCGATGTGGTAATTAAATTTTGGCAGTGAGAATGCTGGGTATACACTCTAAGTGAAGGAGAATAAAAGGACAATACAAACTACAGAAGGATCAACTCGTGGTCATTCAACAACAAATCAGTCAACATTTAAGGCAATTTCATGTCCATTCCAGCAAACACAATCATCATTCTAACTAGCAATTCGTGTCCCTTCAACAACGAACTAAGTTAATCGATTTAATGGCAAATTCGTGGTCATTTCAACAGCAATCTCAGCCACTTTTTAAATGGAAAAATTGTGGGCATTGTTGAGCTCTAGATCTACCTAAGTAAATTAGAGTGCATTTATTATCAATCCGGTGTTTGTAAGACTTAGAGGCATGTCCAAAGTATATGGATTTTAGAGATAGTTTTTTATATTTTATGGAGATAACCCAAAGACTTATTCTAAGGCTGAATGTGAAAGAGATGCTAAGCTCCTATTCAGAAGTCATCTTCATAGCTCTCATGACGGTGATCAGCACTTGTTTTTCAAATGGTAAGAACCTATTCTAAAGCTGACTGTGAAAGAGACACTAAGCTTCTATTCAGAAGTCATCTTCATAGCCCTCATAACAGTGATCAACATTTGTTTTTCAAATGATAAAAAAAACTATTCTAAGGCTGACTGTGAAAGAGACACTAAGCTTCTATTCAGAAGTCGTCTTCATAGTCCTCATAACAGTAATCAGCGTTTGTGTGTCTAAAGAGTGAAAGCAATAAGCATG
>JZKD02S0696354.1:0-15233 GCA_000966675.3 Picea glauca | reverse complement strand
ATCCCTCCCTTTACATTTGGAAGCTGTAGCTACCTTTGGAAGTCATTACTTCCCTTGAACAATAACCATTGATTATTTCTCATATATTGTGCATGGTGTATTGTGGTGTATTGGTTCAACTCTTATACTATTGTTCATTTATCATTGGATATAGTTGAATGGTTTAATTATAAGTTGAAAAAGGTTTTAAATTGTACTTGATATTGATTCACCCCCTTCTCAGTATCAACAATTGGTTTCAGAGCAGGTTGCCTTCAGAACAGTTTAACCACTGGAAGGAAAATCCTGAGCAAGGATGGATGACCATGAGCACATTTCAAATGGGATTCAAAAATTTGATGGAAGAAATTATGCATACTGGAGTGATAGAGTGAAAAATTACCTAACGGCTTTGGGAGTAGACATTTGGCACTCAGTTGTAAATGGCTATGTAATCCCAATTAATGCTCCAACCGATCCAAATGAGAAGAAGCTTATGAGTTGTTATTCAAAAGCCAGACATGTTATTCTAGCAACATTGGCACAAACAATATCCCCCTTTGTCATTGATGGAAACACTCATTCTCCCCCTATCATCATGATCCCAATTTATCTCCCCCTTTGACATCAATGGAAAAGGGTATGGCTTCTCCCCCTGAGTTTAATGGAGAAAGGTAACCAATGGTTGGTGCCAATTATTCTAGCTTCTATTGTGAGGTGGGCTCCGGTCGGTTTGGATCTTACTCACTTATATGATTTAGTGGAATCATCCTAACTTCCTCACCTTATCCTCTTCATCTTATAAAAAGAGAGGATCTCTCATGGAGAAAGTTGGATTGGAAATTTAGCTTGGTTGGATTGAGTTGGCTAGCTTCTGGTGTGAGCTTGAGTAATTTTTGTAGCTTTGAGATTTTCTTTGTCAATATAGATAATTAATCTCAGAATCCATCGAGCAACAAGTGTGTTGGAAGCAAGGAACTATTGGAAGGGACCTTACAACATCAAGGAATTTGTTGTATTCTCATTTTTATATCTTTAATACAATGATATATTTCTTTCCCATAAAATTGGTCTATTTTATTGTATGACTCCTTGATCACATACATAAGTTTTGTTGAGTATATGTTGTTTCTTTCACTTCGTTGGCTTGTGTATTTTTATAGGTTCAACATCCCATAAGCCTTGGAATGGAGCGAGGACAACACTAGAAAGAACAAATGACATTTAAAAGGAATGGTGTTTATCTCTTATTAGTTAGTATGCTTAATAATTAGATCCTAGGGAAAGGTTTATATTATGTTTTGTTTTGTTCTATTTTCGGGTGAAACTAGGGAGATCTGTTTGTTTCCACACTTACCGGTTAGTCCAACAACAAGATAAGCGACCATACTGGGGAATAGATTTTTTTCCTAGTTTGTCTTTCTTTCTTTCTTTTATTTCTTGGGTTTTGTTTTCTGAGTCATTGGGAGATCTAGTTTGACTCTCTAACTGTTAAACTTCACTGGAAAACCTTCTTTCTTTTTATTTTTTCCATTTTTCATTTGATCGTCGCACTCTGATTTGAGAGACAGTGCGAACATCTATTATTGACACACCCTACCTTTTGACACAGTGCGGCGTCGTTGCACTATATTTGTTCTCTAGCCTAGGACGATCAAGCATCGCCGCGTTGTGTTAGTCTACAGCCTGCGACGATTGTGAAAAAAAATGATTTTTGATGGTTTTTCTTGCCCAGATATTAGACATCGTTTTGGGGTGTTTTGTTGGGTCTAATTACAATCTGCTTGACAAATTTGAATATGATTTTAGCTATGTTTGAAACAAAAATTTAAATTTCTTTCTTTGCATTAGTTTGGGGGAATCTTTGCATTTGAAGTAGCGAAATTGCATGGTTTTTGGCATTTTTGGTCTTGAATTCTTGGGGGGGGAAAGAATCATGTATTGGTGTACAGTATTTTTGGATCATTTCTTGAAGATCTTGATATTGATGAATTCAATAAAATTTTGGGACATTGTGCATCTAGGAATGATAAACGTTTTATCCTTCTTGTAATATAGATTTCATCGAAGTGAAATATTTTCATTCTCATTTCTTTGCATTGTTTAGAGTCAGTCAAAACATTGTTTAGTCCACACCATTTTCCTCTTGAGTAAACAACAACCTTAAAATAAGGCGCTTATAAAAATTGATTAGACATTTTTATATTTTTTGGTAGCAAACCTACATTGGATTAGTTGTAGGGCTTTGGAATAGGTGTGAAAGATAACTTTCAAAAGCTGCAAACAAATATAGAATCTTGTGTTAGGGAGCGGTGAAATCCACTTGCTACATTTTGTCCTGGGAAGCCCTTCTAACACAAGGGTAAATCATGAGTTCACATCAGGACTAGCACAATTACTCACCCTGCTTTGTTGGTCTTAGTGTAGAGATTGCGCGTATTATTGGGGGTCACTTGAAAAGAAAATCCTGTGGGGACCTTCTCAAGTTGATTTTGGGCTTATATACCCTACCTTTTCACATGGATCAGACTGTTGACTATTTCCCTAGGCATCATTATCGTAATTAGTAACCTCAATGGCCTTTCTCTTTAGGTTCTTTACATGAGGTGACAGTGAAGGGGAAAGTCTTTGTTGTACCTGGAATCGAATTTGGCCAAACTCACTAGGGCTCCTTGGAGGGTATACCCATGATTATGTGTGGGAGCTTGCACCAAGGCATAAGTTCGTTAAGAAGGTCACCAACGTAACTTTTCAACCTGCTCTATATCAGCCCCTACCTACATTGTTCCCACGACGTAGGATTTAATCATCAACTAGTGCGTTCATTGTAAGAAGGTTTTGATTGTTTGCTTTCTTCCTAGATTTTTAGTGTGTGTTGTTTATTTTCCCTAGAAGACTCTAAATTGGATCTTTGTTTAATGGAATTAGTTCCTGGAATGACCAATGAAGGAACCCCTTTTCTAGGGGAAACTTTTGTTTTTCCTTCTTACATAAACATTGGTCCTCCTTACATCGCTACATTAAGCCTTCCGGGTCTCACAATTGGATTATCAGTATGGGTTTTTTCCACTCAAGTAATCCCGAATGCAGCTAGTGTTTTGGTTGTAAGAACTTTCTGCCAAGAACATCAACCTCAATTTGATCCTTCACCCTCTTCACTAGTAAGATATTCTTCGCCTTCTTCAATTGTAAGGTATTCTTTCGTTTCATCTTCTTCGTCGAGTGAAAGCTCTGAATCCAGTAACCCGATGAATAAGAAGAAGAAGAAAAGGAAGATTAAGAAGAAGAAAAATAAGCAAGGGTCCAAACTTCCAACCATTGCCAGACATGCTGGAAAACAAACAATTATTGTTAATTGTGTTGGGAGTGTTAATGATGCCAAGATTACCCAAACAAACCATAAGCCCAAGTACCCTTGTAGGCTTTGCAAGAGTAGCCACATTCTTAAGGATTTCCTAGGTCTATACAAGGTTATAGAAGCATGGTCTATGCACCCTCGCCAAACCATGTCGTCAACCTCTGAACAACATGTTGATGACCTCCCGTCAACTAGTCAAGATATTGTTGGGAAGAAGAAAAGTAGAGTCAAGTTCCCATGTATGTTATGAGGATGGATTCATCAAACTCACATTTTCCCTCATATGGAAGACGCCTCAAAATTAATGGAATACATGACTATTTCAAAATCTCAACTTCCAACTTCTTATCACAAGCTTACTCTTGACCCACCTATAGTTGATGGAATTATCAATCTGGTTCCTTCATTGGTCAGTATGGTTGATCATGTAGTCAATCTGGTCATGTCCATAGTTGAAACAGTTGACAAAGTGTTCGATTCAGTCCCATCCTCAGTCAATCCCATTCTCCCGTTAGAAAGTGAAACCCAAGCAGTTGATCCATTTCAACCCATCGACCCCATTCTCCCCTTAGAGAATGCAACCAAAGTGGTCAATTTGATCTCAACATCGGTCGATCCTACTCTCCCGCTAGAGAGTAAACCCAATTATGCCTATGTTTTTCTCGTTGATACATAATTTATTGTGCTCAGGTGTATTCCTCCTTCTCCTGTGGAACCACCTCCAAGTAATGAAGCCATCCTTTTTTGTTAGGGTGTGATAATTGGACCTCGTCTTCCCTCTCACATTCCTTTCAAGATTATAGTATGGTTTTTTGGTCTAGACATTCCTCAGATGTTGATAGATGAAGGTTCACCCATTAGTATTTTGTCCTTTGTTGCTTGGAAAGATTTGGGTTATCCTCAGCTTGTGCCAATCATGCATAATCTATTGGATTTCAATAGAAGAACCACTCAACCTTCAGGGATCGTTCCTCATTTCCACTTAACTTTGGGAGGGAAACCTATCTTTATTGACGTCATGGTAGTCCAAGACCCCTTGGATTTTGATTTACTCCTTGGGTGAGATTATGTCTATGCCATGAAAGCTATTGTGTCCACTCTTTTTCGTGTGATATCTTTCCCTCACGATGGAAGAGTGGTGACTATTGATCAATTTTCATTTGTTGGTCATGACTTGAATATCAACTCATTGACTTCCCTAAATGGTTCAATGAATTCCTCTTGGAAGCCATGATTAAGAAGAGAGTTTTGAGCATGGTTTTCTAATTTCAAGCTGATTAAAAAATGAAACCAATTTTGAGCATGGTTTTATGATTTCAAGCTCATTAAAAAATGAAACTAGTTTTGAGCATGATTTTTCTGATTTCAAGCTCGTTAAAAAATGAAACTAATTGTGAGGATAGTTTTGTGTCTCTGTGGAAACCTCGTTAAAAAATGAAACAAAGTTTGTGAGCATAGTTCCTATTTTTGTGTCAAGATCATTAAAAAATGAAACAGAGGTTTGGGGATTGAACCTATATTATCGATCATAGTTCTTGTTCCTGTGTCAAGCTCGTTAAAAAATAAAATAGTTTTTCCCCTCTCCAATTTGAGTCAAGTACTTCGTTACATATAGTATTTGAAGCTTCTTTTCATCCTCCTGTGTCATTGGATGAACCGAAGCTTGGGGGGGAGTTGGGGGCTAAGTACCAACCATCCATGGATTATGCGTTGGGAAGTCACAAGAATAGTTTTCACGTGGTTCAAGCTTGTGTAAAAATGAAACTACCTACCTCAAACATAGTTTCCTCTGGTTCAATCTTGTGTAAAAATGAACCTAGGTCCAAGCATAGTTTTGGCTTATGTTAAGCTTGTGTAAAAAATAAAATCTATCCCAAGCATAGTTTTGTTTTGTTTTAAGCTTGCGTAAAAATGAAAACAATCTCAATCTTAGTCTTTGGTATTTATTGTGCTCGTAAATCAATGAGAATGTAACCGAGTATACTTTTATCACTTTTTTGGAATTGTAAAGGTTATACGAAAAAATGAAACCCCTTGGAGTTCCCTTTAATCTCTTTTCAGACTCTCTAAACATGAAAAGATGGCCAAGCAACCTTTTTCTTTTCATGCTCGTAAAATTATTTGAAGAAAAAATCTATTGAGAGGTAGATTATCACTTTTTTGGTCTCATCAGATTAGTTTACGAAAAAGGACCTGTTGGAGTTCTATTTAAGTGTTTTTCAGACTCTCTAAAATTGAAAAACCCGTGAGTTTGTTTTCCTTGGACTCATTAAACAAACATCGAAAGGCCCATATGGGACCGAACCACTCCTTCCTAGGGTTCATTAAACATACTTCAAAGGACTCATCCGAAGGATGAGCTTACAGTTCAAGCATATGTTATCCTCCTCAAACTTGTGTAAAAATAAAGAGGTACTCGCTAGAAATGGTGGGGAAAAATTGGGAAATAAATGTATCTAAACTTGTATTCTATGGAAGAGTCACCTTTGAACATGACACCCTTTCACTCACTTTGTGTCAAGGTTGGAAAATCTACTTGTCTCTTGATCATACTCTTTTATAAGATTACATTTTGGTTTGTGATCCCTGTTATTGAGTCAGTGTTGCCAAGACAATTTTTGTGTTGTCAATATGTTCAAAGAGAAGTTCAACCCGGAAATACTTTGATTGCGTCGACCATTTCTGTAGTCCTTAATCCTTCTATTGCATCGGCCATCCCTGAGTTAGTCCTAAATAATTTGTTACTTTGATCTACTTCAAATATTTTTACCCATTTCATGTCATTGATGGAGGATACATTAAGGATTTTTTGTGACGAGTCTTTTCCTGTTGACTTCAACTCATTATCCAGGAATTAGACTTAGAAAACAATTCATACTTTGGAAATTTCATGCCTCAATGGAAAGTTTCCTCGCTTTTGACAGTGGGTTTTCATCATTGACCCCAGATCGAGAGATTTTGTCGAGTGTTCGAATTCAGCTCATTAATTCACATTCATTGGATTGTACTAGTGTACCTTGGGAGTCATTGACATTAATGGTGATTTCCCTGGCACTTGTTAACGATATTCACTAATGACTGGTAATCAAGTGGTTTCTACCATGTTTGACTTTAGCACATATAATCCCATGGTTAGATTCATACTATAGAGTGGTGGAGATGAAGAACCTGGATCGTTTCTGAGATATTCAAGTTGCGTTGCATTTGATTTTTAGTTTTTCCATTTTTTTCTTTATTAAGCTCTTTTCAGACTCTCTAAACATGAAAAGATGGCCAAGCGACCTTTTTATTTTCACGCTCGTAAAATTATTTGAAGAAAAAATATGTTGAGCGGTAGGTTATCACTTTTTTGGTCTCGTTAGATTAGTTTCCGAAAATGGACCTATTGGAGTTCTGTTTAAGTGTTTTTCAGACTCTCTAAAATTGAAAAACCCTTGAGTTTTCTTTCCTTGGACTCATTAAACAAACATCAAAAGGCCCATATGGGACTGAACCACTCCTTCTTAGGGTTCGTTAAACATACTTCGAAGGACTCATCCAAAGGATGAGATTACAGTTCAAGCATATGTTATCCTCCTCAAGCTTGTGTAAAAATAAAGAGGTACTTGCCAAAAATGGTGGGGAAAATTTGGGAAATAAATGTATCTAAACCTGTATTCTATGGAAGAGTCTCCTTTGAACATGACACCCTTTCACTCACTTTGTGTCAAGGTTGGAAAATCTGCTTGTCTCTTGATCATACTCCTTTATAAGATTACATTTTGGTCTTTGATCCCTGTTGTTGAGTCCATGTTGCCAAGATAATTATTTTGTCGTAAATATGTTCAAAGAGAAATACAACCCAAAAATAATTCGATTGTGTCGGCCATTTCTACAGTCCTTAAGCCTTCTATTGCATCGACCATCCCTAAGTCATTCCTCAATCATTTGTTACTTTGATATAATTCAAATCTTTTTAACCGTTTCATGTCATTGATGGAGGATACATTAAGGAATTCCTGTGACTAGTCTTTTCCTATCGACTTCAACTCATTATCCATGAATTAGACTTAGAAACTAATTGGTACCTTGGAACTTGCATGCCTAAATGGTAGGTTTCCTTGATTTCAACTGTGCGTTTTCATAATTGACCCCTGATCCACAGATTTCGTTGAGTGCTCGAATTCAACTCATTAATTCACATTCATTGGATTGTACTAGTGTACCTTGGGGGTCATTGACATTAATGGTGATTTCCCTCACACTTGTTAACGATATTAACTAATGACTCGTAATCAACTGGTTTCTACCATGTTCGACTTCAACACATATAATCGCATGGTTAGATTCGTACTATAGAGTGGTGGAGATGATAACCCTGGATATTTTATGAGAGATTAAAGTTGCGTTGGAGTATATTCAGATTGTACTAGTGCATAGATCCACAGTGTATTTTTTGTGGTTATGTTCAGATTTGAGTCATAATGGCATGGATCGACAGTGTATGTTTGGTGGCCATGACCTATCTTACTTGACATGGATCTTTTCATGTCGGAATTTATGCTTTGAGTCATTTGTATTATGAGTATGGAAATTCCTACCTCAGTGATGATATATTATTGTAATGTATTTCCTTGTTTGTTGGTAGGTTTCTGACCGACGTGTTCCATGATCCCTACACACACTCGACAAAATATTTCATCTATCACTTTGTTCTAACTTCATACTTTGGGGAGCCCTTTGTTACACATTATTTTTGTCACCCATATAACCGTTAATGATGTAAACCTATATGTTGTCTTCAGAAGGATCAGTGGCCTAAATTCCTGAGAAAATAAGGGAGAAGAACTCTACCTGAGAGATGAAATAATATTTTCCTTTGTAAAAACCCTAGAAAGGAGGATCGCCGCACCCTGTCCAGTTCTAGGGGTGTGACAATCCTGGATCATCACATGTTGTATTAAACCTAGCCTCAAACATCATCGCACTCTACTAAGTTCTAAGGGTGCGATGATTTTCGTACGTGGGAAAAACAAGCATATTCTCGATGCTTCTAGAAGGAGAAGCGGCTACGATGAGGTGACCTCTGATCAGTTTGGATATTACTCTCTTTTTTATTTAGTGGGAACATCCTAACTTCCTCACCTTATCCTCTTCAGCTTATAAAAAGAGAGGAGCTCTCATGGAGAAAGTTGGATTGGAAATTTAGTTAGGGAAATTTATCTTGGTTGGATTGAGTTAGCTAGATTCTAGCATGAGATTGAGTAATTTCTGTAGCTTTGATCTTTGCTTTGTCAGGATAGATTGTTGATCTCAAAATCCGTGGAGAAAGAAGTGTGTAGGAAGAAAAGAACTATTGGAAGGGACCTTATAACATCGAGGCATTGGTTGTATTCTCCTTTTCATATCTTTAATACAATGATATATTTATTTCCCATAAAATTGATCTTATTTTATTGTATGACTCATTGATCACATACATAGGTTTTGTTGAGTATACGTTGTTGCTTTCACTTTGTTGACTTGTGTATTTTTACAGGTTCAACATCCCATAAGCCTTGGAATGGAGAGAGGACGACACTAGCGAGGAAAAACAACATTTAAAAGGCATGGCATTTATATCTTGTTAGTTAGTATGATTAATAATTAGAGCCTAGGGAAAGTTTTATATTATGTTATGTTTTTTTCTAGTTTCGGGTGAAACTAGGGAGATATGTTTGTGTCCGCACTTACTGATTAGTCCAACAACAAAATTGGTGACCATATTGAGGAACATATTATTTTCCTAGTTTTTGTTGCTTTCTTTCTTTGATTGCTTGGGTTCTGTTTTCTGAGTCACTGGGAGATCCAGTTTGACTCTCTAACTGTTAAACTTCACTGGAAAAGATTCTTGATTTTTAGTTTTTCCTTTGATCATTGCACCCTGCTTTGAGAGATAATGCAACGATCTAGTATCGACACACCCTACCTTTTGACACAGTGTGGCATCATCACACTATATTTTTTCTCTAGCCTATGATGATCAAGGATCATCGCGCTATGTTAGTCTACAACATGCGACGATTGTGAAAAAAAATTATTTTTGATGTTTTTTCTTGCCAAGATATTAGATATGGTTTTGGGGTGATTTTTTGGGTCTGATTATAGTCTACTTGACAACTTTGAATATACTTTTATCTATCTTTGAAACACAAATTTTAATTTCTTTCTTTGCATTACTTTGGGGGAATCTTTTCATTTGAAGTAGCGAAATTGCATGGTTTTTGTCATTTTTGGTCTTGAATTCTTGGGGGGACCAAGAATCATGTATTGGTGTAAAATGTTTTTGGCTCATTTCTTTAAGATCTTGATATTGAAGAGTTTAATAAAATTTTGGGTCATTGTGCATCTGGGAATGATAAACGTTTTCTCCTTCTCGTAATATAGCTTTCATTGAAGTGAAATATTTGCATTCTCATTTCTTTGCATTGTTTAGAGTCGGTCAAAACATTATTTAGTCCACACCATTTTCCTCTTGAGTAAACAACAACCTTAAAATAAATCACTTATAAAAATTGATTAGACATTTTTATATTTTCTGGTAGCAACCTACATTAGATTAGTTGTAGGGCTTTGGAATAGGTGTGAAAGATAAATTTCCAAAGCTACAAACAAAAATAGAATCTTGCATTAGGGAGAGGTGAAATCACTTGCTACATTTTGTCTAGGGAAGACCTTCTAACACAAGGGTCAATCATGAGGTTTCATTAGGACTGGAAACGTTACTCACCCTGCTTTGTTGGTCTTAGTGTAGATATTGTGCGTATTATTGGGGGTCACTTGGGAAGAAAATCTTGTGGGGACCTTCACGAGTTGATTTTGGGATTAGATACCTTGCCTTTGTGTGTGGATTGGACTATCGATTGTTTCCCCATGCATAATTGTCGTAATTGGTAACCTCGGTGGCATTTCTATTTAGGTTCTTTACACAAGGTGACGGTGAAGGGGAAAGTCTTCGTTGTATATGGAATCAATGTTGACCAAACTCACTTAGGCTCCTTGGAGGGTATACCCATGATTATGTGTGTGAGCTTTCACCAAGGTGTAAGTCTGTTAAAAAGGTCATCAACGTAACTTTTCCACCCACTCTATCTCATCCCCTTCCTACATTTTTCCCACGATGTTGGATTTCATCACCAACTAGTGCGTTCATTGTAAGAAGGTTTTGTTTGTTTGCTTGCTTCCTAGATTTTTAGCGTGTGTTGTTTATTTTCCCTAGCAGATTCTATTTTGGATCTTTGTTTAACGATGTCAGTTCCTCGAATGACCAATGAAGGAACCCCTTTTCCATGGGAACCTTTTGTTTTTCCTCCTTACATCACTACTTTGAGCCTTCCAGGTCTCACAATTAGATTATCGGTATGGTTATTTTCCACTCAGGTAATCCCGAATCCAGCAAATGCTTCGATTGTAAGAACTTTCCCCCAAGAACATCAACCTCATGTTGATCCTTCACCTTCTTCACTTTTAAGGTCTTGTTCCGTTTCATCTTCTTCGCTGAGTGAAATCTCTGAAACTAGTAACTCGGTGAATAAGAAGAAGAAGAAAAGGAATATTAAGAAGAAGAGAAATAAGTAAGGGTCCAAAATTCCAACCACTGCCAGACATGTTGGAAAACAAATAGTTATTGTTATTTGTGTTGGGAGTGTTGATGATGCCAAGATTACCCAAACAAAACATAAGCCCAAGTACCCTTGTAGGCTCTGCAAGGGTAGCCATATTATTAAGGATTGCCCTAATCTATCCAATGTTATAGAAGAATGGTATACACATCCTCTTCAACCCATGTCGTCAACCTCTGAACAACATGTTGATGACCTCTCGTCAACTAGTCAAGATACCATTGGGAAGAAGAAACGTAGAGTCAAGTTACAGTGTATGTTATGCAAAGGGAGTCATCAAACTCACCTTTTCCCTCGTATGGATGAAGCCTCGAAATTACTGGAAGAAATGACTATTTAAAAACCTCAACTTCTAGTTGATTATTACAAGATTACTCTCGACCCACCTGTAGTTGATGGAATGATCAATTCGGTCCCTTCATTGGTCATTCTGGTTGATCATGTAGTCAATTTTTTCATGTCCTTAGTTGAACCAGTTGACAAAATGATCGATTTGATCCCATCCTCAGTCGATCCCATTCTCCCGTTAGAAATTGGAACCTAAGCGGTCAATTAGTTTCCACCCGTCAACCCCATTCTCCCCTTGGAGAATGAAACCCAAGTGGTCAATTTGATCTCGTCATCGGTCGATCCTACTCTCCCACTAGAGAGTAAACTTGATTCTTCCCACGCTTTTTTCGTTGATACAAAATATATTATGCTCGGGGGTATTCCTTCTTCTCCTGTGGAACCCCCTCCAGGTAATGAGGCCATCCCTTTTTATTGGGGTGTGATAACTGGACCTCGTCTTCCCTCTTACATTCCATTCAATATTACAATATAGGTTTGTGGTTGGGACATTCCTCAAATGTTGATAGATGAAGGTTCGTCCGTTAGTATTTTGTCCTCTATTGCTTGGAAATCTTTGGGTTATCCTTAACTTGTGTCAGTCACGTAGAATCTGTTGGATTTCAAAAGAAGAACCAGTCAACCTTTAGGGATCCTTCCTCAATTTCCCGTAACTTTGGGAGGGAAATTTGTCTTTATTGACGTCATGGTAGTCCAAGACCCCTTGGATTTCGATTTACTCCTTGGGAAATATTATGTCTATGCCATGAAAGATATTATGTCCACTCTTTTTCATGTGATATATTTCCATCATGATGGAAGAGTGGTGACTATTGATCAACTTTCATTTATTGGTCCTGACTTGACTATCAACTCAATGACTTCCCTAAACAGTTCATATATGTAGTTGGTATCACCTCTTCCACAGGTCAATTATGTGGTGTTGTCTCCCATGCCTTCAACTACCGATGTAGATGAGCCTATCCCTGTAAGCTCAATCTCTTATGACTTAGATCTGGTAGTTGACATGGTGATATCTTCGATAGGGATGTTAGAGCCTAATCTCCTTACCCCTGTCGTGACCCTCGATATGTGTTCCTTCCAGAGTGTGTTTCTTCCATCGAGTGAAGATCTCTTGGAAGCCATGATCGAGTTTTGTTCCTTGACATGGTTTCCTTATGGAACATTGTCCCATTGAAATCCATGATCAAGAAGAGAGTTTTGAGCATGGTTTTCGGATTTCAATCTCATTAAAAAATAAAACTAGTTTTGAGCATGGTTTTATGATTTCAAGCTCATTAAAAAATGAAACTAGTTTTGAGCATAGTTTTATAATTTCAAGCTCATTAAAAAATGAAACCATTTGTGATGATAGTTTTGTGTCTCTGTGGAAACATCGTTAAAAATGAAATAGATGTTGTGAGCATAGTTCATGTTTCTGTGTCAAGCTTGTTAAAAAATGAAACATAGGTCTAGGGATTGAACCTATATTCTCGAGCATATCTCTTGTTCCTGTGTCAAGATCGTTAAAAACTGAAATAGTTTTTTGCCTCTTCAATTGAGTCAAGTGCTTCGTTACATATAGTATTTGAAGCTTATTTTTATCCTCCTATGTCCTTGGGTGAACCAAAGCTTGGGGGGAGCTGGGGGCTAAGTACCAACCATCCCTATATTATGCGTTGGGAAGTCGCATGCATAGTTTTCTTGTGGTTCAATCTTGTGTAAAAATGAAACCACCTACCTCAAGCATAGTTTCCTCTAGTTCAAGCTTGTGTAAAAATGAAACCAGGTCCAAGCATAGTTTTGGCTAGTTGTAAGCTTGTGTAAAAAATAAAATATATCCCGAGATTAGTCTTTGTTCTTTATCGTGCTCATAAATCAATGAAAATGTAATCGAGTATATTTTTATCACTTTTTTGGACTCGTAAAGGTTATACGAAAAAGGAAACCCCCTGGAGTTCCCTTTAAGCTCTTTTCAGACTCTCTAAACATGAAAATATGGCCAAGCGACCTTTTTATTTTCATGCTTGTAAAAGTATTTGAAGGAAACATCTGATGAGAAGTAGGTTATCATTTTTTCAATTTCATCAGATTAATTTACAAAAAAGGACCTGTTGGAGTTCTCTTTAAGTGTTTTTCAGACTCTCTAAAATTGAAAAACCCCTGAGTTTTCTTTCCTTGGACTCAGTAAACAAACATTGAAAGGCCCATATGGGACTGAACCACTCCTTCCTAGGCTTAGTTAAACATACTTCAAAGGACTCATCCGAAGGATGAGCTTACAGTTCAAGCATATGTTATCCTCCTCAAGCTTGTGTAAAAATAAAGAGGTACTCGCAAGAAATGGTGGGGGGGAATTGTGAAAGAAATGTATCTAAACCTGTATTCTATTGAAGATTCACCTTTCAACATTACACCCTTTCACTCACATTGTGTCTAGGTTGGAAAATTTTCTTGTCTCTTGGTCGCACTCCTTTATAATATTACATTTTGGTATGTGATCCGTAGTGTTGAGTCAGTGTTGCCAAGAAAATTGTTGTGTCGTCAATATGTTCAAAGAGAAGTTCAACCCGGAAAGCCTTCTATTGCGTCGACTATTTATGGAGTCCTTAAGCCTTCTATTATGCCGACCATCCCTGAGTCAGTCCTGAATCATTTGTTTCTTTGATATACTTCAAATCGTTTTATCTGTTTCATGTCATTGATGGAGGATACATTAAGGCCTTCCTGTGATGTGTCTTTTCCTGTCAACTTCAACTCATTATCCAGGAATTATAATTAGAAACTAATTGGTACCTTGGAACTTGCATGCCTCAATGGAAGGTTTCCTCGCTTTCGACAATGGGTTTTCATCATTGACCCTTGATCGAGAGATTCCACTGATTGTTCAACTTCAGCTCATTAATTCACATTCGTTGGATTGTACTAGTGTACCTTGGGGGTCATTGACATTAATGGTGATTTCCCTCACACTTGTTAAAAATATTCACTAATGACCGGTAATCAAGTGGTTTCTACCATGTTTGACTTCAACACATGTAATCGCATGGTTAGATTAGTACTATAGAGTGGTGGAGATGAAGACCCTGAATATTTTCTGAGAGATTCAGGTTGCGTTGGAGTATATTCAAATTTTACTGGTGCATAGATCCACAATGTATTTTTGGTGGCTATGTTCAAATTTGAGTCATAATGGCATGGATCCATAGTGTATGTTTGGTGGCCATGACCTGTCTTACTTGACATGGGTCTTTTCATGTCGGCATTTATGCTTTGAGTCATTTGTATTATGAGTATGGAAATGCCTACCTTAGTGATGATATATTATTGTAATGTATTTCCTTGTTTGTTGGCACGTTTCTGACCGACGTGTTCCTTGTTCCCTACACACACTCCACAAAGTATTTTAGGTATCACTCTGTTCTAACTTTATACTTTGGTGGGCTCTCTGTTACACATTATTTTCTTCAACCATATGACCGTTAATGATGTAAACCTATATGTTGTATTCAGAAGGATTAGTGGCTTGAATTCCTGAGGAAAGAAGGGAGAAGAACTTTACCTGAGAGATGAAATCATATTTTCCTTTGTAAAAAACCTATTAAGGAGGATCATTGCACCCTGTCCAGTTCTAGGGGTGTGATGATCCCAGATCATCACATGTTGTACTAAACCTGGCCTGTGAAGTTGTTACACTTTGCTCAGTTCTAAGGGTGTGACGATTTGTGTACATTGGAAAAATGAGCATCTTCATGATGCTTCTAGAAGGAGAAGCTTCTATGGTGAGGTGGCCTCTGATAAGTTTGGATATTATTGTTGTAGGAAAATCTTCCTGCGGACAAGTAGATCGACCTCTAAGGCTTGACCTTAACCCTAGATAGAAAAATGCTTATCATGGACACTGACTTCCTTTCAAATCTATCTAAGCC
>JZKD02S0696343.1:0-15234 GCA_000966675.3 Picea glauca | reverse complement strand
ATCACATCATAATCAAATATATAAGGTCCAACATCAAAAAGGGTCCAGATCACTTGCGAGCAAGTGTCCTCAAAGAATAAGTGGTCTCAGTGCGCCAGAGCGGGATGTTACAAAGTGTAAAAAGATATTAAATTAATAATAAAAGGAAAAGAGAGTAAATTGCGTAACTGCCATTTTCGCTCTAATAAAAATGGGAAAGAAGGAATTATAAAATTTAGGAAACTAGGTAATGGAGGTAACATAATAAGGGAAAGAGGGGAACTTATGGTAAAAAGCGAGGTCAACTTAGTAAAGAATCTGCAATTAAGAACCTTCTAAATTGAACTAAATTAGCAATTTCATTTTTAAGGAAAGTATTTAAAAACTGTAAGGGAATGTAGGGACACCTAGGAGTAAATTTAGGTGTAACTCTAGGTGGGTGAGGGAAATGAGACAATTATTAATTTAAAGAAAATAATTATTGGAGGAAAGTGGGGGATGGATGACACTTGTACGAAGGAGAATTATTAGAAGATTTTTATTAAAACTTAAATTAAATGAGATTTAGGGAAAGTTTGGAAGTTCTGTATCTCTATAAAAGAGAGGAAGGAGGAGGAAGTAAGGGGGATCGACTGTTATCATAACGTTACACTGCCGAAATAGTGACTTGAATGATTTACTTGTGGGGAGTTGGGACTTCCTAGCTCGGATAGGAATGGTAGCTTGGCCTTGCGAGGTGAGCTGGGAGCTAGACGTACCATCTGGATAGTGTGTGGCCCCTTTGCGGCTTGGGGGGATAAGGTGGAAGCAGAGTACCCCTAGCGTTGGCTGGGAGGTACTGGTGTAGTCTCGACGGTTGGTGAGAGGGAGCGGCATAGAGTGCACAGACGTCATTCGAGGCAGGCGATAAGGCAAAGGTATGCTCGTTATGTTGTAGAGTAGAATCCATTAGGAACTTATGCTTGATCTGTATGTTGATTGTAAGTAGATGAACTCTACCTTCAGCCTTTCCCATTCGATTGGTTGCCTAAAATTATTGTGGTCATCATTTTGGTCTAAGTTTTACTGTTCCTTGGTTGGATCTTTAAGTTTCGGTGTTACTCTTCACGCTGTATTTTCCTGGAGGTGGTATATTCGCATTTAAAATTTTTGTTGTATAGTTTTACAGTCATTGACATTCGCTGCTATAGTTATAATGCATGGCTATTTCTACATGGATGTATTGGAAGTAGTGAATTTGTGCAGTAATAATATAAACATTTACTTCTGTCCTTTACTTCGAACTCTTCCAGTAGTGGATGTGATGGAAAATTCGCTCAGCAAAGGCAAATTCGTCAGATTTAGATAAGTACCTATTATTCCAGTCTTTTACTTAGATAATGAAAAAGAAAAAAAAGGGTGAACTCCTTCTGTATGGATGTAATGCCAACTCATTCTGTACCCGGTGTATACATATTATATCTGATTTATTATCTAGATAGAGAAATACGTCGAACTTGTTCTGTGATGGGGGTAAGGCAGATCTTGTTCTGGAAAAGCCCATCTTGGACAATCTCATTGTAAGACGGGTTCTGATTTCCATTTAGGCGTTGGGTATCCTTAGATTACTGTCTGCATACTTGAATGAAGGCCCTTCACTGGAAGTCTGTTCTCTTCACGGTAGATGAAAGCATTCTCATCTGAAACTGCATTCTTTTCGCACCGTTTTGGCCAAGGCAATTTTCCCTTTTTCACCTTCTGATGTTGACCAGTTGTAAACCTATCTGCAGTTCCACCCTGGGTTCCTCTGTAAATGGTCTAAGGCAGTAGATACAATGTTCAGGTGCTAACCATCTATCCTTGGGTATGGATGAGTTTTTCTTTGGAAAAATATTGCTACCTGGGCGAATTTCTGTTTTTACCAGTTCGACTTCCTTACAATGATTAACCTCCTTGAGAGATACGTAACTTTTACTACGAAAAAAATTGTGTTCTGAACATGGGCTCTCCCGTATATAATTATCTTTGTAATTATCGCTAGATATATCTTTGGGAAGGACAGTCCTTAAAGGATTTGGACCAGCGTTAATGCCTGAGTATCGTTTGAGCATAGATTGAAAACCTCATCCTTCTTTCTAGCTACCTTACTGACATAAATTAACTAAGGGACAGCGAGTCTCTCCCTGGGTGTTAACTTGAATTACCGCGCTCATGCATTCCTCCTTACTTGGCTATTCTTGCTATTCTTGGCCATCCCAATGGATCCCAGGTGCAGCCTCTCATCAATGCACCTTTAAACCGCCCCTATAAGGAAAGAAGGAGACGGAACGACTGGAACAAGAGATGACAGCATTACATTAATTGATAGTATTGATATTATTTGTCTCGTTACTAAATGCCATAATATTTATGTATTCATTACCTAATAGTAGCCCCTACTTTATATTAGATAATGCTTCTTTAAATCTAAATGGCCAGGAGATGGAGGAATGAATTAACCCAGAAAATGTTGACTGGATGAGACTTATTAAAGATAGCAATAATAGCATTAGACAGCTACCCTAATTGGCTATTTATAGCAGTCTGCTTTATGTTAATCAAGCATTCTACTTTATAACAACAACTACTTTACTTGTTTGTATTTACAATAGCAATCTACCTTATTTTCAATAAAAGCAATCTACTTTTTTTTTAGTTAATCTTTCATGGCAGCAACTACCTTATTATGTTAGTCTTTAAAAATAGCAATCTACCTTATTTTAAATGAAATCAATCTATTTTTCCATTTAATATTCATGTCAGCAACTACTTTATTTTGTTAGTATTTAAAAATGGTAGTCTACTTTATTTTAATAAAGGCAACTTACCTTTCGGTTAACATTTTCTAAGAAGCAATTACTTTATTTCAGTTAGTATGTAATAAAAGCAAGCTGCTTTAATTTAGTTAATGCCTCAATTAAGGCTAAGGGATAGTAGAATGAGAATAGGATTAATTTAGAATTGCCCTTTTGGAATGTGTAATAATTAAAGCTAATCGGTGAAGAGTGACCTAATCACAACTTCCAGACTAGCTCATTAGGTTTATGATTAAGGATGCATTTTATTTTTCATGATGGATATAGTATTGGTTATTTAGACGTGATAAATTGATTAATAGTAACATTAAATTGGAGGTGCATTAATGACAGATGGTAAATTAGATGTGTCCTTAAGTAAACGTTAACCTTGTTAAGGGGTTCGTAGATTTGACTTTTATCCTTGATTGATGGATGGGCTGTTTACTCTATTTGATGATTGTCCTTAGTTTAGTGGCCTTGGTCTGCTTGTGTTGGGTGGGATGTAGACACCTCCATGTTCCTCAGAAAAGTCGCCAACCCAGAGACCTTAAATGGTTAAAATCGATGGGAACCTGGGCTTGAGCATTGCTTATGTGTCTTAGAGGTCCTAACCATTGCAGGGTAGGACGGGCGGGTAGTCAGTCTTATTTGTTTGTCATTTGATTGTCATCCATTGCATGCATATACTTGATGTGCGTCTTAGGTTGTTATGTTGGGTTCGCCATTGTATGTGTCTTATTCATCGTTGGGTGGCGAAGTAGAGTCGAATGTGTTTATTTCCCTTGTACACACGCGCACACACAATATATATAAAAAAAATTACTTGTTATAAGAGCTTCGTCATCGTAATGAGGAGGTTCATTACAATTATTGCGGTTACCAGTTTTCGGGGCTGACCTCTTGTCATCCCTCGTTGACGGGTAAGTTTCCCTGTTGTTGTTTTTCAATGGTGGGGGTCCCTGCCTCCAAATTCTATTGCAGACCACCTTTTTCTGTGCTCTTAATTTCTATTCCTAGAAACCATGCATCTTTATATGTCGGTTGCAATGTTCATAGCTATTTGGAAAATTGCAATGCGAAGGGGTTCTCGAAAATTAGTTCGAAGCTATTAGAAGAGGGAACCATCGGTTGGGGTGTAGACACAGGATATTCTTTTATTCTGTAGACACCTGTTGTATTTTTTCTGAGTAAATTTATGGTGTTATTTATTTGCGTTGTTTCTTCTGTTTGGTACCCAGTTTTGGGCTTGTAGTTTTCCTATTTTGCTTCCCTTTTTTTTTGGGTGCTATTATTTTTTTTCCCCCTTTTCTCTATTTTCAGACAAAGTGAAAGTATCTAACAAAGAAATTCAAAATCAGAGTTGAAAAGATGGAAGAAGTAATAGATGTTGAGTCGTATGAAATAGATGCACAGTTCATTATACATGGCAACATTGATGTGGATTTTCATAGAAATGGCATCTTTAGATTCGATGCATTCTTGTATACTGCAGGGGATTGACTTTTTGATACATTCCAAGTTCTGTTGCATTTCCGGTATTCGTTGACCGAGCTACGCAATGGATTGATAGATTATTTCTTGGCTTGTTTAAAAAATGGTGACGCAGAGGCATTGAACTCCTATGAATATGAACTGGAATATGATTTTCTTCGACAGATGCACAGAATACATGATGTCACTATGTATTTTTCAAAGATGCGGTTGTTTGCATCTCCACCTCTTCTTGCACATGAGAGGGGACTTTGGGGAGACACATTTTGTATATGATGGATGTCTAACTGGCTCAATATATCAGTTGTAATATGGTCATTGACAAGAAAAAGAAGATATCTACTATTCAATGAAGATGCCTCTGACAATTCATATTGCATCTTGTTCCATGATGCCAATGCTGTCAGTGGTCATTATGGACCACTCCTGTATAGAAAAATGTCCATATGCAATGTTAAAGTACCTCATATTTACTTGTTCCTATTTTCCAAAGACCTTGAATCACAGTGGGAATGGATTATTCATCGCATAGATTGCCATGGTTTACAGCTGGCAACAAATGTTGTGTCTAACTGTGGACATAGTCTATTTAAAGCAATTTGTTGTTTGGTAGCAGCGATGTTTGATGTGTAGTCCCTGCGACTTTACACTGTGTAGTCCTTTTGCAATGAAATTGTAGCTGACAACCAACAGGATTTTAGGGACTAGAAATATTTCCATGTTTTCTATTGTTGGAACTAGGGAATTGAAAACATTGATTTTATATTAAAAAAGTACCATATTTGTCATGATTTGATTGGACAACGGATTGGAGGTCTTATTTCCAGCTTCGCTATTCCCAATGTTATATATGTTGGCATATCCAAATTATTTGATCTTATATGGTCTTTATGAATCATATATTTTGTTATGCATTCGTCGAATGTAGATTAATGCTAGCATTAATCTGAATGGTTGGTTTAGAATTTTATGTTAGTTAAATCTATGGAAATGTTTGATATGGTGGCATATCCAAAGTTTGAATTTGCAATACATTCTTTGTTGTTCGAACTATTGTTACAAAAAAATATAATAAATTTTTGGGGATAAGTCAGAGATCTGCCACATTGCATTTTTTTGTTACATGTTTAGAGATAATTTATGATAGACTTAAATATTCGCCTAATAGGGTTGGTAGCATTGAATGCTTACTTAACATGCTTGTTACAATACATTTTGTTTCCATTTTTTAAATTTATATGTTTCAACGACATTGTTGGTTTACTGGTTCATGCTAGTTTTTTGCATCTCCACTGATTTCTTATTTGCATGTTGTTGTTGTTCTTGCTTGTCTGTTCATGTTCTTGTAGTTTGCATGTTTGGGTTTCTGCAATCGCGATTGGAACTGTGTCGACCTCAAACTATATTTCATAGATGACGATTCTTTTTCCATGGATTATGTGTTGCTATGGTTTCATAGTTATGAGAGTAGGTTTTGTTGTGTGAGCGATATAGTTTTTCTCTTCCTTTCGTTTTTCTCTTGTAAAATGTGTTTTTGGCTCAGTTTTGCGGGTTCACAATTTTCCGGGTTCAGAAACTTTAAAAACATTTTTTTCTCCCCTCTATCCTTGCTACCTTCTGCCCTTCCCAATAGACATTGATTATGCTTTCAAAAGTCAGAGCCGATGAGACAGGTGCGAAAAAATGGGCTTTAATAACTGGAAATCTCGAGGACATCTCCCATGAAAATTTATAGGCAGGGGAATATTATTGGATTTGGTAGTTTCTTTTGCCTCAATGTTGAGTTAGCAATTTTTTTTTTCTTTTTTCTTCTGTTTGTGGTCTTCTAGTTTTCTTAAAAGATTCAGCATAGTCCACAAATGTGTCACACACAGAGGCCTTCACGTTGTGTCCCTCTTTAATATTGCGCATATCTTAGATGTGATATTTGAGAATCTGCTCGGATATGGGAATTAAAATGAATTAACACAAAATCTACGGAAGATCATCCAACATTTCTTTTAAATACTTATTTCCGTTTCATTAAAGATTTGCACTTTAGGGTGCCTTCATTCTAATGTTCCTGGTCATGGACATGTAAGACAACTTAGAGATGCGATTAAGGCTTAGATTAAAGAAGAGAGACTGGTTTTATGTGACATGAGATTTGAGTTAAAAAAAAACTCTTTTATAGAAGAGAAAGTTAGAGAGGAGGAAAAAAAAGAACAAGTATGTTCTGGTTGATGTTCTCCCTGTGTTCGATGCTTTGGTTGGCTGAAAAGGCTACCTGGAGATTTGTTTGTTGAACTTCTCTATTTTCTTGCTGGGAGTTGTAATGGATTTTCAGGTCACGTGCAAAATAGTTCTTCGTTGAAGTATATATCTTATTCCAACAACACATATTTTGCAAGTGTATCGAATTTTGCAGATCCCACAAGATTTTGTCTTCCTCGGGGGCGATGCATTTATAGTGGCTTGCAGAATGGCCTCTCATGTTCGTAAATGATGTGAAATATTACTCCACTTGTGAATGCACCCATAGACGGGTAACTGAAACTGTATGGGTGGATAAAACGATATATTATCGCTACAAAAGTTTCTCATGTGATTTGCAACATTTGATACACTTGCCAGACCTGTGGTGATGATGCACTTGGAAGATCTGTATTGTCTGGAGAAGTTATGCACCTCAACAGATTTGCATTTTTTCAGCTGGGTTGAACGTTTCTTCCAATTTACTGTAATAAAGAAAGGATGTTCAACATACAAATGTCCAGGTAGGTTTTTCAACCAAACAGATGATCGAATATAGGGAGAATACTAGTCACAACATACTTGAGTTTTTTTCCCTTGCCATAGCTATGGTGACATAAAACAACTTCCTCCACTTTGAAATCAGCCTGAATCACATTTCTAAGTTGTCTCGGATGTCAAGGGTTAGGAACATTGCAAGGAAAGAACATTGAACCCCAAGTTTTCGACGGTCGGCGAAAATTACTACTTGACAAAGAATGGAATGTTGAATAACCAGCGATTGCAAGAAGGCCATATCTGGAAGAGACAAGGTGTTAAAAAAAATGAGATAGATGTAGTTGGCAACAATGATTAAGTAGAAAACTTGAAATTGATATTGAACTCGTTTTTTACGAATAAAGTGTTTGGATGTCAAGAGAACTATGAACAAGCTTCATCAATGTACATATTTTTTATTGGTCGGCGACAGGAGAAATCGAAATCATTGTGGAAAATAGCCTCAATTGTATTTTGTAACCCATCTTATTTGGATATACAATAATTTCACTTTACTTTTTAATAGTATTTTCCAATCTCTCGTATTTTTTTTAATTTTATTTTGTGCCTTCTCCCCCTGTGTCGTTAAACATGGACGACAATATTTTCTTTCTGTTGCCCACTATTTCAATTTAAATAAAGCCTGCTCTATTCGTTGCTTACATTTTACATTTAAGAATATTTTTTCATAAGCCATATTTATGTGGCGTCGATCCTATATTTAAAGAAATAAATTGGAGTCGTCTTGTTTCCATTCTTCAGGTCCCATAAATAGAATGAATGAATGAGTTACAAGAAGGTAGCTTCTTCTATTTGATAATATCTGTGCATATATACTAATATCAGTACTATTGGAATAAATACAAAAAAATCCTCTTCTGCAAAGCTTAAGCAATTATGTTTGTGAAACCAAAGATCTTCGGTGCTCTTCAATTTATGCTTTAACTATTGATAACTCACTAGGCATTCGAAAATCTTGGAATTAATAAAGGGATGACTAAAGCTGTCTTAATTACTTAAATCACACCAAATTTTCATTACATTTAATTTGATTTAGATATTGATGTTTATGGAGAGTCTTTGTTTTCTCATGTTATTGCAAGAAATACAATATGAATAGATGATAAGGAATTTATCTCATTGAAAACACAATGCAAATTCATGTTTCTTGTTGTGCTATGTACATCTTACAGTAAAACATTTTGTGGTTTCAACAAAATTTGTGATCCGAAGAGCATCCTGCAAATTGGGAGATCATTTACATTTGAAACAAAAACAATCCATTAATATATGTTAGTATGAATACTATTGAGATAAATATGAAAACTTTCTCCATTAATACATATTAGTATGAATACTATTGAAATAGATATCAAACCTTTCTCTTGACCAATACTTAGGTTGTTATTTGGCCACCATGCCCCGGGTTTGCGGTACCCACCAATATAGTCCTTGTTCCCTCATATACATATTGCAGCCAAAGAACTTCAATGATTTGCAGTTTATGCTTTTACTAGTGAGAACCCAACAGGGGTTCGAAAACATTGCCATTAATAAATGGAAAAAAAAGGTTTTTCGACTGTCAGATACTTATCCCTTTTCCCCTTTTCCTTCTCCTGTTCATTATGGATTTCTGGTTTTATACTTAGTTGTATTTGTATGATGGGCGCTTGTAGGTTTTGCGGGATGGAATATTTTCATTTCCATTTGTATCTTCACATGATGAATCTGATTGACTATTGTTCCTTTGCACACCTAGGCAATTTTATGGCCGTGGTTTCCAGGTTGGCGCATACGAACTGGCCTTTTCTTCTTCCTGTTGGTTATGGCTTTCTGGATATATACTTAGTCTCCTTTTTATGGTATCTATTTCTAGATATGGCGGGATGACATGTCTTCATCTCCATCCATATCCTCACAAGACGGATCCAGCCTATTGTTGTTCCTTTCCATACTTAGGCAATTTTGTGGCTGTCGCTATGGGGTGGGCACTTATGAACCCGACTGTTTATCATTCTGTTATATACATATTGCACTCAAAACATCCGTGATCTACAATTTCACCGTGGGTTCCTCATATACATTGACTTCATTCAACGTATCTGTTGCTTCTTTCGATCGCCAGAAACTTTGCGTCCTTCCATGATATACATCTTCAATTCAAAATTTGAGTGATCTACAATTCCACTGTGGACTCCTTCATCCTTTTCCCATTTTTTTCTTCCCATGTATTATGGGACTATAAAGTATGGACACGATATTTTATTGAGCATCTACGGATTGCGCATTCCATACCTAGACACATTTTGGATCGCAATTTCTCAGGGGAACGGGCTCAAAATTGGGCGTCCATTGTTTCGTGCCCTGCAAATAGCACCCAAAATTCTGCGATATACAAATTGACGAGTAGACCTGCGGACAACCTAACTGAAAATTTCATTTCTATTGTTCTGTGTCCTCCAAACAACTCTCCTAGTTTCGTGATATATAAATTGACACACGGAGTCCAGGGCTAGCGGGGTGGAGATTGCCATTGTTTACGGATGGCAATCCCTGTCAAGTATCTAACAGTATCTAATTTTTTTTTTCAATACTAAATTATCTGTCAATTGAGACAAATGGATAGAGAGGTACAAAACAATCAACATCACACCCTCCCCAATATACAAATTCACTATTGGATTCCCACATCGTCCACTCTTCCTTGTTACAGATTATGCATTAAAAATTTTAGAGTGATACAATTTAAACCTCGGGGCCTGACGTCTTTTGCGGAGACTTTGTCAGCCTGTTTTGCATCCTCCTATTGTCAAGTTCATGAAATTTCCAACTGTTGGATACTATTTCGGGTTGGCATGAAGCTTCGTTCTACCATGGTTCAAAAATGTTTCAAAGTAGCCGTTGTTGCCTTCCATCTTCACTAACTTCCTCTCATTGCTAATATAGATTGGTTGTGCTATTACTAGTGAAAACTAAACACAATGGTATGAAACAGTTGGCATCCGACCCTTCATAATAGATAAATTGACTACCAGGTTCACATCTTCTACTCAAAATTTCTATGATCTGCAATTCCACCATGAACTCCTTAGTCCTTTTTCCCTTTTCTTCTTCCCATGTATTATGGCTCTCTGGTTATATAATTAGAGTCACCTTTCTATCATCACAAGTTCCAGTGTTGGTCGCCTGACATATCTTTATGTCCATCTATATAATCAAACCACGAATCCGATCGACCATTGTTTCTTTCCATACCTAGCCAATTTTATGGCCACGGTTGATGGGTTGGTGGTTTCGAACTCTGCATCTGTAACATCCCGCTCTAGCGCACTGAGAACACTTATTATTTGAGGACACTTGCTCGCAAGTGATCTGGACTTTTATGATGTTAGACCATTTATACTTCATTATGATGCGATTGACAGATGACATGATGTGTTACTATTTGATGTAGACAGGTTCTATTGACTCAGTTTTATTGAGTGTGCAGGGTTTTGACCTTGAGGATGTAGAGGCATCGGTAGAACCCCCTTGGACTCCGGACTGAGTCAGGGAGTGTGCTTTTGGGTGATATGTTTTTTTTTTTGTAGGTAAGAGAGAAAATTATATTAATTGCCTGCTATAACTGCAGTAGATTGTCAAAATACAAACATGTTCAGGGTTCACCAGCTGGACTGCCCCAACAGAGGGGAAACCAGTCCAGCCACCGAGACATAAACATAGATACTATAAACTATGTCCAGACTAATCCTAAGCAAAGACCAGGAGACGGAATGCAAAAAACAAGCATAATATCTAAACACCTGGTGAGAAGGTTGGCCACATGGGAGGGAGGTCCCATGGCCATGGCTCTTCTTCGATGTACATGGGCTCGTAAGCTGGCTCACCTGCATCGTCTCACGCTACTCCTTTATCCCGACTGTCGTGTTCAGTCTTCGCCAGTTTCCTACTGACTAGTCGAGAGGCCGTGCTCAGTCCTGCATCTAGATTAGCCTCTGGTGCCACCTTTGATATAGTCACAGCTGAGTCTCGAGCAAGATTTCCCTCCATGGAGGATAGAATATGTACACAGATCACCACCTTCGCGTCAGTCGCTTGGAGGCGGTAGTTAAGATCTTCCATTTCTTGTCTCAGCTCAAAGACTAGGTCTTGCATGATGAGCAGACGGTCTCTGAGGTGCTGCTGATCTACAGGACTAGGGGAGAGCAGTGCCGCTCAATTGTGTGCATCGGGAGGAAGAGGGTCACCGCAAAATGGGACACTTGGTGCATGGTCTTGGGACACAGTCAGGGGACCGAAGGACTGGCTCGAGAGGGAGGGTGATGGGCTGGTAGTTGTGGCAGCGAGAGAGTTTTGACAGAGAGAAGATTGAGAGCGAGAGGATGACCATCTAGAAGACATACCAGGAGGCGAGACCGAGGGCCGACGGGGCCTCCATGGAGAGCCCCGCTTTGGTCTGCCACTCTGGCGCGTCATTTCACGCACAGAAGGGGTGGATGAGCAAACAAAAGACGTCCAACGAGGAAGAAGGGTGAGAGGATTGTCTGGTTTAAGCCCTGTCGTGAGGAGCCGAGCTAGGAATAGGCTAGAGCAAATGACATAGAAGGTGAGACAGGCCATTCTGGAAGCGTATGGAAGGAGCCTGTGTGAGTGCGGTGTAAATTTCATTTAACTCGCCGTAGCAGCAATTAAGTTTCATGGAGGGTGGCGGGCTGCACCACGATCCCATCACGTGCCATCGTGCTGTGTGGGCCTGTGTCAGCCCCCCCTCCTTGCCACGGAGGATGCCCTAACACCCCATCCGGGGGTAGATCTGCCAGTCCAACCTTGCGAATGCATTGCTGAAAAATGGGGTGATCCGGGTCCTGGGCCGAGCTACAGTGGAGGTCTGGTCCTCTCCAGTCGGTGCCCATCTTAGCTAAGTCATCCGCAACTTGGTTTGATTTCCTCTTGATGTGTGAGGGGATAAGAACCCGGTTCGAATGCAGTAGTCCTGCGATGATCTGTAGGCCATGTGACAATCTCCAGCTGGGTGATATTTTGTCCGGGTTTGCCCCATTTAAAATTCCGCTCAGCAAACCGATTATAACCTGGGAGTCCCCCTCAACAATGAGGTGTGGGAAGTCATTTTTAATAGCCAGTTGCAGTCCTTTGATGAGACCCCAGAGTTCTGCTACATTGTTCGTGGTGTGCCCGAGGGAAACCTCTCCTATGGCCAGAATGTGGCCATTGTGATCACGGAAGACCACTCCATATCCTGCAGCTCTAGGGTTTCCTTTGGAGGCTCCGTCAAAGTTGAGTTTGACAAAGTCTGCTGGGGGAGGAGTCCAATGTGAAGGCCGGCTGGAGGGCGAGGTTGGAGAGGAGAGAGGCGACGTCTGAGGAGAGGGGAGAAGCATCCAGTACTGAAGGATTGGAAGCTCGGAGGCAGAGCAGGATGCGTCTGTCGCGGACCATTTCCTGAGGTGAAGAGTTTCCACGATATTTCTGTGACACTGACTCCAGCAGTGGTGCCAAGGGAGAGAGGTATTTTTGAAAATTCTCCGATTTCGCTCCTTCCATGTTTTCCAGAGGATGAAACCGAGAAGGAGTTGCCATATTCTGTTGAGCATGGGGGAGAGGAAAGCCTGATCTCTCCAATTCATAATCGTTTCAATGATGATGTCCCTAAGGCGATCCGAGGTGCGCATAATGAGCGCTGCTTGATCCCATATTTGAGCAGTGTACTGGCAAGTATTAAGGAGATGGTTCATGTTTTCCTCTGCCTCTCCACAAAGTATGCAAACAGAGGGCCCATTTAAGCCCCTTTTCACGAGATTATCCCAGGTGAGAATGCTCGAGTGTGAGACCAGCCAGAGGAAGAGGGTGATTTTCGGCCAGTGCTTGAGATTCCAAATCTTTCCCCAAGCTTTCGAAGTTAGGGGTGGGTCTAATTGCATTTTGATCTGATAATCTTCATGTGTGCTGAAGGAGCCTTGTGGTCTGTAGCCCTAGCGCATAATGTATTCATCCTCCCTTATGGGAATTTTCCGTTTCGTCAGCTCTTCAAGCAAAGGTGTCAGATCTACCTGTGAGTCAGGGTCAGGGTTCTCCCAATCCAGGTGCCAGCGGCGCCAAGTGTCCTCCGTGGGGTTGTTCTGCCAATAGTTCGCTACTTTTGTTAGGCCCAGCCGGTTGGTTTGGGTGCAGATGTCATGGGCCCAGTCTTCATTGAGCAGGGCTGGCCATTGTTGCCAGGAGTCCTGCCAGAAAAGGGCCTTTTCCCCATTCCCTACGTCCCAAAAGGCGTGCTGAGTTACCAGCTGTCTATTCTGCCTTGCCGCTGTCCAGATTAAGGAGCCCGGGTTATTCCCATTCCATCGGATGAGATTCTTTTCTGCCGTGCTGGGGGCATATTTCTTCCTCCATAGTCTGGCCCAAAGATCTGTTGGGTTTTTTAACCAGCGCCACCAGATTTTAGCGCTGAGAACTTTGTTCATTATGGCTGGATCCCTCAAACCCAGTCCTCCATGAGCTTTGGGCTTGCATAGTTTTTCCCAGCTGACGAGAGAAATCTTCTTTTCTTTGTTGAGGCCTTGCTAAAGGAAGTTCCTCTGTAGGGTTTTAATAGTGGTGAGGACAAACTTTGGGGCAACTAGCGCTGAAAAGGTATAAATCGGGAGGGCCTGAAGAACAGCTTTGAGCAGGATGAGGCGGCTGGGCAGGTTTAAAGCTCTGAAGGTCCAGGAAGAGAGTTTTTTGGAGAAAGAGGACATTAAAGGTTCCCAGGAGGAGTTTCGGAGGGCGTTGTCAATCAGGGGAATGCCGAGATATTTGGACGGAAGGGAGCTTCTTTGAAAGCCCAGGATGGCCGAGATGTGGCGCTGAACCTGGGGAGGCGTGTTGAAGAAGAAGATTTTGGATTTGTCTTTATTGCAGTCCAGACCTGAGGCATCAGAGAAGGTTTGGAGTATTTCCTGGAGAGAGTTAGCTTCTCTTGCAGTAGGGCTTCCCATTAGGAGAGTGTCATCCACAAACTAGCTATGCGAGATAGGGGGAGAAATGTCGTGCAGAGGTAGCCCTGCCAGACGGTTGTTTTCTACAGCAGCGTGGATTGAGCGGCTGAGTCCTTCAACCATGATGATGAAGAGGAAGGGAGACAATGGATCGCCCTCTCTAATCCCTTTGGATGGGGAGAAGGGCCGCAAGGGCATGCTATTTACAAGAATAGAAAAGAAGGCAGTAGAGGTAAGGTTTAAAATCCAGGCTACCCAATCTTGATGGAATCCAAAAGCTAAAAGAATTTCTCGTATAAAATCCCATCTTAGCTTATCAAAATCCTTAGAAAGGTCAAGTTTGAGAAGCATACCAGGGGTTTTTGTTTTCTGCAGAGAGTGGATTACCTCATGAGCCAGGATGATGCTGTCCAAGATTTGTCTTCCCTCAACGTAGCCTGATTGCTTCGGGGAGATGATTGCTGGTAAAATAGGCTTGAGCCTTCGGGATATTACTTTGGTAAGGAACTTGTAGATGACATTACAAAGAGCTATGGGTCTGTAGTGTTTGGGTCGATGTGCTTGTCCCTCTATGGGAATTAAGGTGATGAAAGTGGCATTTAGAGCCTGGAGGACTTTTCCTGTGGCTCGAGAATCCTCCAAAAGTTCNAAGAATAGAAAAGAAGGCAGTAGAGGTAAGGTTTAAAATCCAGGCTACCCAATCTTGATTGAATCCAAAAGCTAAAAGCATTTCTCGTATAAAATCCCAGCTTAGCTTATCAAAATCCTTAGAAAGGTCAAGTTTGAGAAGCATACCAGGGGTTTTTGTTTTCTGCAGAGAGTGGATTACCTCATGAGCCAGGATGATGATGTCCAATATTTGTCTGCCCTCGACGTAGCCCGATTGCTCCGGGGAGATGATTGCTGGTAAAATTGGCTTGAGCCTTCAGGCTATTACTTTGGTAAGGAGCTTGTAGATGACATTACAAAGAGCTATGGGTCTGTAGTGTTTGGGCCGATGTGCTTGTCCCTCTTTGGGAATTAAGGTGATAAAAGTGGCATTTAGAGCCTGGAGGACTTTTCCTGTGGCTCGAGAATCCTCCAAAAGTTCCCAGACCTCGGTTCTGATCATCTACCAGTAGTAATGGAAGAAGTCACTGGTGAAGCCGTCCGGCCCAGGAGCCTTGTCCTTGGGGGTGTCCTGG
>JZKD02S0696321.1:0-15234 GCA_000966675.3 Picea glauca | reverse complement strand
ACATCTAGATGTACTATCACAACTAGTGCTAACACAACATGAATAGAAACAAGCTTTTAACAACTGGTGAGAAACTTTCATGGAAATCAATACCTTCCAAATACCTTTCTGCTACTAGCCATGCTTTGAACCTTTCATACTTTACTGTGTTTGATTTTATAAAAGGAGATTCATCAAACACTGCATCTCTGTCCATGATGATTATGTGGGTAGTAGGATCCCACAGTCTACACCCCTTAACATCATCACCATATCAAACATCTATTGGTTTGATCTGGGTCCTACTTAGAAAGATGATAAAAAACCATAAGCATCACAATCGAATAATTTCACATTTGAGTAATTACCAGATGACCTGTTCATACCTCTTCCTGAATCTTCTTGTCTTTTGCAACTGATGGTGACCGAGTTACCAGATAGCACAACCACTTCTGTCCACAACTATTGTTGCAACTTGGCATTATTGAACATGCCTATTCGATCCCAACTTCCTTGCAATACTTTCTAAGTTCCATGGATATGAACTTACCTTCATCATATATTCTCAAACACTTGATTGACCTGCCAACACATCAACCTTTCTACAGACCCACCTTTCTAAAATGGACACACTGCTCCACCTAGAATTTCGCATTCGAGCAACCTTGACCAAATCCGACCAAGCCGACCAAGTAATCCTTCACCGCTTACCTCCAGGCCCATTTACAATGGAGTTCACCAAGCCTTTTATAGGCTTCATTACATGCAATCAATAATTTCTACAACTCCAAAGTAAATGCAATTTTTATTTATTTTTTATTATTTCATGGTGACTCAATCATCATCGCCCTGCACCTTCTATGTGAACACAGGTGCAGAGACACAACAGACAGACAAAAATTCATCAACCATACAGGTAGCTGAATTTTCTTCTTTTGTGGAGTCCTCTTTGGATGCTTGTTGTCTTTTCCAACAATCCTTCTTGAGATGCCCAGATTTGCCACAAAACCAACATTTTGTCTTACCCTTACTGTATTTTGACTTAGACCTGGTTGTACCTTTCTAATATTTCCCTCCTTCTGTAGATCGACTTCTGACAACCATTGCTTCTATTGTTGAGGTTTCCTTATTGGATCTTTTCCTCATTTCCTTAGACAACAAAGCTTCCACAACAATGTCATAATCAATGTCATCTGTTGAGCTAAACCACATAGTTGTGACTAGATGATCCCAAGACTCATGCAACGAACACAGTAGCGTAACCGCCTTGTCCTCATCTTCGTACTTTACTTCCATACTAGATAATTGACAAATCAAAGTACTGAAAACATTCAAGTGATAAGCAATTTTTGTACCTTCTTTCATCCACAAGTTGTACAACTGCCTCTTCAAGAAGATTTTGTTCGTCAAGGAATTTGTCATATATAGACTCTCCAGTCTATTCCACAAACCTGTTGTTGTCACCTCTTCAACGATGTTAAACAACACTTCATCTTCCAGACACAAACGAATAGTACTAAGGGCTCTTACATCCAAATATTCTCAATCCTCGTCTATCATGCTTTCTAATTTCTTTGTCTTTAAATACAATGCCTTTTGCAATCCTTGTTGCACAAGCAGATCCCACATCTTGAGCTTCCATAGCGCAAAGCTATTATTACCGTTGAATTTCTCCACCTCAAACTTAAAACTCTATACTTTTTCCATGGCACAAAAAACACCCAAACCACTGCTTATAAAACCAAACCCTTTAGATAGAAAAATAACTTTATACTTCAAAATTGAACCCAAAATAATAAATATTTTTATACCTTAATAAAACCTTTTACCAAATCCACAAAAGTTTAACTCTTAAAAAATAATATTTAATACATATCCTCCATAATAAGACAAGAATGTTAAGAATGGCTCGAATAAATAAGAATAAGGTATCCCCCACGTGACCCTTTTATCATTAAAAAAACTCATAACCATGTCTTAAGGCTCACGAATAAGACAAGAAACCCTCCACCTTAAACTTTTATACCACTCGAATTTGTTAAACCATGCAAATTTTTCTTTAAAGATCGACGCTCCTTTGTCGGTGGAAAGGGAGCGATAGTTTTAGAGATCAATGCTCCTTTAGTGTGGATGGGGGAGCGCCGATTTGTTAGCAGTTTGGGGTGCGTAAATCGTGTGCGTTGATTTTAGGAAAATCAGACTTTCTTAAGTTTGAGAGTGTCAACGCGTCTCTAACACTGCCTAGGGAGTGTCGATGACATGAGACACTCAATCATGTCTCTAGCACTCATTCATAGGAGACCTGTACACAATTCGCCTTGGCTCACCTGTGACACCTACTCAACCTGCTCTAATACCACTTGTTGGGCAGCATAAGCAAAACAAAGCATCAACAAGAAATATTAAACTCACATAAAACCAAGAACAAAAATCACACAATTGAAACAGTTATTTATGTGGAAACCCAATGTGAGAAAAAACCACAGCAATGATAATCACTATTCTTTTTATTCAAGGGAAAATTACAATAGCTCACCCATGCATACAACCATTCTCTCCTCTCATATACACAACACCTCAATATTGTGTCTGGCTCTCACACACTCACTAGACATTGCACTCTCACCTCTATGGCTATGCTCGTATATATAAAATCTCTCAAACAATTAGACTAACTGATTATAATTAGATCCACCAGTTACACAATCTGTTCACAAAAGAGTGCATGCATGCGCATTCCTAACATAGTTGCATGCATGTGCATGTGACCGCATGGGAAATTTGTTGGCATGTTTCCAACAATTATAAGAATGTGAATATATAATCAACATAGATTTATCTAACTTTAACTCTATTATGGGTTGAGAAGGATCAAATTCTTTGAGGTGTAAACTTTTCTTTAATTTTTGTTCAATTAAAATAAAAAATGCACCTAGAGAGACTTATCCCTCTTTGCACATGATAGATTTGGAGATGGATGCAGAAGAGGGTCCCTTGTCCCACAAACAAGGAGGGTCCAATAGGAAAATTTTCCGATTATATATTTGTATATAATTTGTGCTCACAACAAAGAGAATTATAAAACGCATCCAAGAAGTAATGCTTGATGTACTTCCTCCAATGGCGGTCTTTCAACCAGCATGAGGAAGAAGTTCATACTAGGAAGCAGTGCGATGAGATTCATGCCAACAGAATGCTAGAAGTGACTGAGGAAGGCACGAATAGAAAGAGTAATATGTGTGTCGCTATGTTCAGAAAATAATCTTGCTTTCATGTCAAGAAAGTCTGTTGAGGAAAATGGATTGTAATTTGATCTTAGCATAGGGATATGGATAGAGGAGGTCCCTCATGGCCATCTATCCAGATATTGTATGTGATTATTCCCACTTTTTTCTGTAGCGCTTCCTTTGAGAGGTGGTTGACAGATTTGTTGTGCTCACGGTGTGTATGGATGAGCTGAGCTTCTTAAATGTAGTCTACAAATTTCTGATTCTATCTTTCCATGCAAGTAGGGAGACAACTTGGAGGTCTCCCCTATTGCTCAGCCACTCTATGACAATTCTGAAGTCCTCAATAACCCAGAGGACATCTATATGGAGTCTAGAAGCCAAAATATGTGTAGCCCAGGCGCCCAAAAGTTATGCCGTGGTGTTGGTGCTCTGGCCACAGTTGTATGTCCATTTGTAGTAAGAATTATGAGTGAGTTTTATTAATCCTCCAGCTCCACTTCTAGTTCCATTTGCCAATGTTGCCCCGTCAAACCAACCTGTGGGAATAACTTCAAGTGTTGGTTTCTATTTGTTGCAGTATAGTCTTGGTTTTTTGGCATGTGTGTCCATCCAGGAATGGTATAAGCGAAGTGCTTTGTGTGCAGCTGCTCTTGTTGATGGGATAGTATTATCGAAAATAGTTGAATTTATTTCCAACCAAATTGTCCAACATATGAATGGAGGGAGATATGTATGATTTTGTTTGATGTTGGTCCACACTTCAAAGAAATCTGCTATCTTGAATCCGTCCCAGGTGGATTGTGTTTTTAGTGCCAAGGCAATGATATTCCAGACTTGTTTGAAGAAAGAGTAGTTGATGAAGAGATGGTCGATCGATTCTGAATCTTGTTGACAGAGCTGGAAATAACTTGGGCCCGTCCATCCTTTTCTCAAGAGGATATCCCATGTATTTAATTTGTACTCAATCAACAACCAAGTGAAGAATTTTACTTTGGGTGGTATGCACCAGGACCATAATTTATTTTTCCAGCCGCTGAGATTTGTGAGCCAATGCGAGTTTGAAATCTCTGCATAAACGTTTTGAGCAGTGAGGTTACCTGAGTGGTCGCCCCCCGACCATTTGAGTTGATATTCTTTAGCAGTAATATGAATCCCGATCTATGAGAGAACCTGGCAGTAATTTGTCCATTCTCAGGTTGCATCAACGGTGAGTCCAAGGGAGATGTTGGGAATCTAGGAGTCAGGCAAGGCGTCCAATTTACTGGAGTTTCGAATTTGAAAAAGGTAGTTGATATTTTTTGTTTTCAGGTATGATATCAACTGTGGGGAGAGCGTAATAAAGGCATCCATCCTCAGGATGCAGTCATGACCAATTTCAATCGATTTCCCTGAGCCTCAGCGCCAACAGAGCTTAGAAGTGATCAAAGGTTTTGCTTTCAGAAGATTTTTCCAGAAGAGGGAGGCCGTTCTGCGGATTTCAGTCTCCACCATGAGCCAACTACTGACAGTATGGTGGAAGAGGTATTTGTCTAATATTACAGCATGTCAAATGACTGGTTTAATCAAGATGCGCCAAAGAGTGTTGGCAGCAAGGGCTTGACTAAAAATGTGTGGATTCTGAATTCCCCCATCCTCCCTTTTTCTTTGGTTTGGCAAGAGTAAGCCAACTGTAGAGATGTTGACGAGTGTGATCTAGACAGTTGGACCAGAGAAAGGTGAACATCATCTTTTAGAGTTTTGTGAGAATCGAGGCTGGTATGGCAGCTAGGGCCATCCAGTATATTGCCTGCCCTTCAAGAACAACTTTGAGCAGGGTGAAGCATCCTCCAAGTGAGAGCCACCTCGTGCTCTAGTGTCCTATTCTTTTTTCCACTTTGATTAGGAGCTAGTTCCAGTCTGATGGATTGTATGAATCTGGTTTTAGATGATAGCCCAGGTAAGATAATCCAGAGGAGAGTGGTAAAAACGTATAGGGAAAAATATCTTTGATCTGGTCTAAGGTAGGGCTGGGAATATTTTCAAAATGGAAATAAGATTTGTTCCAATTTATAGTTAAGCCAATGGTGCTACAAAAGGTATGTAAGATATCCTTTATTCTATCCAATCCTGTAAGGTACCCTTTGTCATGATGAGGATGTCGTCAACAAAAAGGAGGTGGAGGATCTTGATAGTTCTAGAAACCTTTAATCCATAAATATTACCATCAGATTGTGTTGATTTGAGAAGCGGGCTCAAAGCTTCCATCGCCAGGATGAAGAGTAATGGAGAGAGAGGGTAGCCCTGCCTCAATCCCCTGCCCCTGTAGAAGAAGGCGAAGGATTCTCCATTGACCAAAATTCCAAGATTTGCACTGGAGACACAACTCATTGTCCACTTTATTATTTGGTGACTGAAACCTCCTTGCATTAAGATCAATCTAAGGAAATTCCAATCTATGCAGTCAAATTCTTTTTTGAGATCCAATTTAAGAATGAGCGCATTGGATTTCTTGGTTTTGATACTGTGAAGGCATTCCTGGGCTGTGCCTATGGCATCTAATATTTGTCGGCCTTTTAAGAACCCCAATTGTTCCTTCAAGAGAAAACGTGAGAGGATGGGCTTGATTCTGGTGGCTATGATTTTGGAGATGAGTTTGTAGCATAGATTACAGAGGGCTATGGGTCTATAGTCTCCAAAGGAGGAGGGGGAAACTGCTTTAGGAATAAGTGTGAGGAATGTGGAGTTAATGGCACTTATCACTTTACCACGAAGTCTGTTGTCTTCCACAAGCGCCAGGAGATCTGGACCAACCAAGTCAAAAAAGTGTAAGTAAAATTCTATCGTCCAGCCGTCTGGGCCTGGACTCTTGTCCTTGGAGAAGGATTTTAATGCCACTAAGATCTCCTGTACTGTACAAGGACTATCCATAGATATTAAGTCTGCCTTTGATACTGAGACAGCATAGAGACTTGCCACCAAAACTGTGCTATGTAGATTTGTTGAGGGATTTTGATCAAAGAAGGGCTTGTAGTAATTGACAGCTACAGTTTTTAAAGCTTGCTGTCCTCTGTGGGTTGTTCCATCCTCATCTAAGATTTCCCAAATGTGTTTATTATTCCTGCGAGAGCTAGATAATTTATGGAAATATTTGGTGTTGTGGTCACCACATTTTATCCATGTGGACCTGCTACATTGTCTCTAGAAGGTTTCATTTTTAAGAAGTAAAGTATTTCTTTATGTTTCAAGATTTTTAATGGCAAGGTTGTCTTCACCAATGATCCCATTGTTGGCTTCATTAAGAATATGATCCCTGATAGTAGATTCTAACTCCAGTAGTCGATGTGCATTCTGATGTTGATATGTAGCAACCCACCATTTGATTCGGCCTTTGAGACATCTAAGCTTCCAAGACATGCGATTTTGTATGCACTGTTCATTTAAGTAAATATTATCCTTCTAGACATCTGCCACAATGGTGTTAAACTCGGGTTCATGTAGCTAGTCTGCATTGAGCTTGAAGGGATAAGCTATTTTGCAGCGGGATGTTTCCAAGTGTAGTGCAATTGGAGCATGGTCAGAAAAAAAATGGGTAACATACCCAAGTGTGTAACCTGTCATCTGAGGAAATGATATGTTCAGAAAGTATGTAGCAGTCTAGTCTCTTTGAGATGGAGGTTGTAGCTTCACATCCATTACGCCAAGTGGATGTCAAGGAGACATGCACAAAGTCCACTAAGTGGTGAGCAGAGAAGAGTGTATGGAAATAATGTGCCAGTGTATCTGGAGTAGCTAAGGCACCCCAGAATTCTCCAGGGGCTGTTGTTAAGTTTAAATCGTCGACAATGATCAAGTTTGGTAGTTCTAGAAGCCCCCTAGCTTCTATCTTCTCCCAAAATTGTCGTCGATCAAAGAAAGGTCCATAAATGTTGAGCATATTGTATCTCTTTTTGGTGATGCGGTTGGAGCCAGTCAAGAGTATGCCTCCGCAGGAGAGATATGGGAGAAAATCAAAACAATCAGGATTCCATGCTACTGCTAACCCTCTAGAGGAGCCAAGTGAGTTGATTGTACAGGTATTCCAATTGGAGTGAAATTGATTTAGGAAACCTCTGGCCTTTTTGTTGTCTACCAAGGTTTCTTGTAAAAAGATGATGTTTGGAGAAATGTGTGAAATGAGTCTTCTAAATGAGGCAACTTTTAGGTGCCCCCCCACCGCTCTAATGTTGAGGGAGAGCAAGATCATGGTTTTTCTCTTGCTAGGGATTTCATGCCTCTAAGCACCCCGATATCAGAAGTGTGTGGTGTGTCCATAGGGTGTGAAGGTGGAATTCCCTCTCTACGCCAGGCACTGCGGGTTTTGATAGGAGAGTGTTCAAAAGCATGCCCTGTAGTCCAAGTATAATCTCTATCCTGTAAAGTGGATGAGGTCTCAACTGGTCTCTGATTAACACCAGTCTCTGGGAAAAGCAAAGAAGGTCCTTTGTAGGTAGGTAGGGGTGTAGGTGATAAGACTTCTTTGTAGGAGGGAAGGAGGGTGTTCAAGACATCTCCAAGGGTGTTTTCACCAAGCTCAGCNGCCTATTCGATCCCAACTTCCTTGCAATACTTTCTAAGTTCCATGGATATGAACTTACCTTCATCATATATTCTCAAACACTTGATTGACCTGCCAACACATCAACCTTTCTACAGACCCACCTTTCTAAAATGGACACACTGCTCCACCTAGAATTTCGCATTCGAGCAACCTTGACCAAATCCGACCAAGCCGACCAAGTAATCCTTCACCGCTTACCTCCAGGCCCATTTACAATGGAGTTCACCAAGCCTTTTATAGGCTTCATTACATGCAATCAATAATTTCTACAACTCCAAAGTAAATGCAATTTTTATTTATTTTTTATTATTTCATGGTGACTCAATCATCATCGCCCTGCACCTTCTATGTGAACACAGGTGCAGAGACACAACAGACAGACAAAAATTCATCAACCATACAGGTAGCTGAATTTTCTTCTTTTGTGGAGTCCTCTTTGGATGCTTGTTGTCTTTTCCAACAATCCTTCTTGAGATGCCCAGATTTGCCACAAAACCAACATTTTGTCTTACCCTTACTGTATTTTGACTTAGACCTGGTTGTACCTTTCTAATATTTCCCTCCTTCTGTAGATCGACTTCTGACAACCATTGCTTCTATTGTTGAGGTTTCCTTATTGGATCTTTTCCTCATTTCCTTAGACAACAAAGCTTCCACAACAATGTCATAATCAATGTCATCTGTTGAGCTAAACCACATAGTTGTGACTAGATGATCCCAAGACTCATGCAACGAACACAGTAGCGTAACCGCCTTGTCCTCATCTTCGTACTTTACTTCCATACTAGATAATTGACAAATCAAAGTACTGAAAACATTCAAGTGATAAGCAATTTTTGTACCTTCTTTCATCCACAAGTTGTACAACTGCCTCTTCAAGAAGATTTTGTTCGTCAAGGAATTTGTCATATATAGACTCTCCAGTCTATTCCACAAACCTGTTGTTGTCACCTCTTCAACGATGTTAAACAACACTTCATCTTCCAGACACAAACGAATAGTACTAAGGGCTCTTACATCCAAATATTCTCAATCCTCGTCTATCATGCTTTCTAATTTCTTTGTCTTTAAATACAATGCCTTTTGCAATCCTTGTTGCACAAGCAGATCCCACATCTTGAGCTTCCATAGCGCAAAGCTATTATTACCGTTGAATTTCTCCACCTCAAACTTAAAACTCTATACTTTTTCCATGGCACAAAAAACACCCAAACCACTGCTTATAAAACCAAACCCTTTAGATAGAAAAATAACTTTATACTTCAAAATTGAACCCAAAATAATAAATATTTTTATACCTTAATAAAACCTTTTACCAAATCCACAAAAGTTTAACTCTTAAAAAATAATATTTAATACATATCCTCCATAATAAGACAAGAATGTTAAGAATGGCTCGAATAAATAAGAATAAGGTATCCCCCACGTGACCCTTTTATCATTAAAAAAACTCATAACCATGTCTTAAGGCTCACGAATAAGACAAGAAACCCTCCACCTTAAACTTTTATACCACTCGAATTTGTTAAACCATGCAAATTTTTCTTTAAAGATCGACGCTCCTTTGTCGGTGGAAAGGGAGCGATAGTTTTAGAGATCAATGCTCCTTTAGTGTGGATGGGGGAGCGCCGATTTGTTAGCAGTTTGGGGTGCGTAAATCGTGTGCGTTGATTTTAGGAAAATCAGACTTTCTTAAGTTTGAGAGTGTCAACGCGTCTCTAACACTGCCTAGGGAGTGTCGATGACATGAGACACTCAATCATGTCTCTAGCACTCATTCATAGGAGACCTGTACACAATTCGCCTTGGCTCACCTGTGACACCTACTCAACCTGCTCTAATACCACTTGTTGGGCAGCATAAGCAAAACAAAGCATCAACAAGAAATATTAAACTCACATAAAACCAAGAACAAAAATCACACAATTGAAACAGTTATTTATGTGGAAACCCAATGTGAGAAAAAACCACAGCAATGATAATCACTATTCTTTTTATTCAAGGGAAAATTACAATAGCTCACCCATGCATACAACCATTCTCTCCTCTCATATACACAACACCTCAATATTGTGTCTGGCTCTCACACACTCACTAGACATTGCACTCTCACCTCTATGGCTATGCTCGTATATATAAAATCTCTCAAACAATTAGACTAACTGATTATAATTAGATCCACCAGTTACACAATCTGTTCACAAAAGAGTGCATGCATGCGCATTCCTAACATAGTTGCATGCATGTGCATGTGACCGCATGGGAAATTTGTTGGCATGTTTCCAACAATTATAAGAATGTGAATATATAATCAACATAGATTTATCTAACTTTAACTCTATTATGGGTTGAGAAGGATCAAATTCTTTGAGGTGTAAACTTTTCTTTAATTTTTGTTCAATTAAAATAAAAAATGCACCTAGAGAGACTTATCCCTCTTTGCACATGATAGATTTGGAGATGGATGCAGAAGAGGGTCCCTTGTCCCACAAACAAGGAGGGTCCAATAGGAAAATTTTCCGATTATATATTTGTATATAATTTGTGCTCACAACAAAGAGAATTATAAAACGCATCCAAGAAGTAATGCTTGATGTACTTCCTCCAATGGCGGTCTTTCAACCAGCATGAGGAAGAAGTTCATACTAGGAAGCAGTGCGATGAGATTCATGCCAACAGAATGCTAGAAGTGACTGAGGAAGGCACGAATAGAAAGAGTAATATGTGTGTCGCTATGTTCAGAAAATAATCTTGCTTTCATGTCAAGAAAGTCTGTTGAGGAAAATGGATTGTAATTTGATCTTAGCATAGGGATATGGATAGAGGAGGTCCCTCATGGCCATCTATCCAGATATTGTATGTGATTATTCCCACTTTTTTCTGTAGCGCTTCCTTTGAGAGGTGGTTGACAGATTTGTTGTGCTCACGGTGTGTATGGATGAGCTGAGCTTCTTAAATGTAGTCTACAAATTTCTGATTCTATCTTTCCATGCAAGTAGGGAGACAACTTGGAGGTCTCCCCTATTGCTCAGCCACTCTATGACAATTCTGAAGTCCTCAATAACCCAGAGGACATCTATATGGAGTCTAGAAGCCAAAATATGTGTAGCCCAGGCGCCCAAAAGTTATGCCGTGGTGTTGGTGCTCTGGCCACAGTTGTATGTCCATTTGTAGTAAGAATTATGAGTGAGTTTTATTAATCCTCCAGCTCCACTTCTAGTTCCATTTGCCAATGTTGCCCCGTCAAACCAACCTGTGGGAATAACTTCAAGTGTTGGTTTCTATTTGTTGCAGTATAGTCTTGGTTTTTTGGCATGTGTGTCCATCCAGGAATGGTATAAGCGAAGTGCTTTGTGTGCAGCTGCTCTTGTTGATGGGATAGTATTATCGAAAATAGTTGAATTTATTTCCAACCAAATTGTCCAACATATGAATGGAGGGAGATATGTATGATTTTGTTTGATGTTGGTCCACACTTCAAAGAAATCTGCTATCTTGAATCCGTCCCAGGTGGATTGTGTTTTTAGTGCCAAGGCAATGATATTCCAGACTTGTTTGAAGAAAGAGTAGTTGATGAAGAGATGGTCGATCGATTCTGAATCTTGTTGACAGAGCTGGAAATAACTTGGGCCCGTCCATCCTTTTCTCAAGAGGATATCCCATGTATTTAATTTGTACTCAATCAACAACCAAGTGAAGAATTTTACTTTGGGTGGTATGCACCAGGACCATAATTTATTTTTCCAGCCGCTGAGATTTGTGAGCCAATGCGAGTTTGAAATCTCTGCATAAACGTTTTGAGCAGTGAGGTTACCTGAGTGGTCGCCCCCCGACCATTTGAGTTGATATTCTTTAGCAGTAATATGAATCCCGATCTATGAGAGAACCTGGCAGTAATTTGTCCATTCTCAGGTTGCATCAACGGTGAGTCCAAGGGAGATGTTGGGAATCTAGGAGTCAGGCAAGGCGTCCAATTTACTGGAGTTTCGAATTTGAAAAAGGTAGTTGATATTTTTTGTTTTCAGGTATGATATCAACTGTGGGGAGAGCGTAATAAAGGCATCCATCCTCAGGATGCAGTCATGACCAATTTCAATCGATTTCCCTGAGCCTCAGCGCCAACAGAGCTTAGAAGTGATCAAAGGTTTTGCTTTCAGAAGATTTTTCCAGAAGAGGGAGGCCGTTCTGCGGATTTCAGTCTCCACCATGAGCCAACTACTGACAGTATGGTGGAAGAGGTATTTGTCTAATATTACAGCATGTCAAATGACTGGTTTAATCAAGATGCGCCAAAGAGTGTTGGCAGCAAGGGCTTGACTAAAAATGTGTGGATTCTGAATTCCCCCATCCTCCCTTTTTCTTTGGTTTGGCAAGAGTAAGCCAACTGTAGAGATGTTGACGAGTGTGATCTAGACAGTTGGACCAGAGAAAGGTGAACATCATCTTTTAGAGTTTTGTGAGAATCGAGGCTGGTATGGCAGCTAGGGCCATCCAGTATATTGCCTGCCCTTCAAGAACAACTTTGAGCAGGGTGAAGCATCCTCCAAGTGAGAGCCACCTCGTGCTCTAGTGTCCTATTCTTTTTTCCACTTTGATTAGGAGCTAGTTCCAGTCTGATGGATTGTATGAATCTGGTTTTAGATGATAGCCCAGGTAAGATAATCCAGAGGAGAGTGGTAAAAACGTATAGGGAAAAATATCTTTGATCTGGTCTAAGGTAGGGCTGGGAATATTTTCAAAATGGAAATAAGATTTGTTCCAATTTATAGTTAAGCCAATGGTGCTACAAAAGGTATGTAAGATATCCTTTATTCTATCCAATCCTGTAAGGTACCCTTTGTCATGATGAGGATGTCGTCAACAAAAAGGAGGTGGAGGATCTTGATAGTTCTAGAAACCTTTAATCCATAAATATTACCATCAGATTGTGTTGATTTGAGAAGCGGGCTCAAAGCTTCCATCGCCAGGATGAAGAGTAATGGAGAGAGAGGGTAGCCCTGCCTCAATCCCCTGCCCCTGCAGAAGAAGGCGAAGGATTCTCCATTGACCAAAATTCCAAGATTTGCACTGGAGACACAACTCATTATCCACTTTATTATTTGGTGACTGAAACCTCCTTGCATTAAGATCAATCTAAGGAAATTCCAATCTATGCAGTCAAATGCTTTTTTGAGATCCAATTTAAGAATGAGCGCATTGGATTTCTTGGTTTTGATACCGTGAAGGCATTCCTGGGCTGTGCCTATGGCATCTAATATTTGTCGGCCTTTTAAGAACCCCAATTGTTCCTTCGAGAGAAAACGTGAGAGGATGGGCTTGATTCTGGTGGCTATGATTTTGGAGATGAGTTTGTAGCATAGATTACAGAGGGCTATGGGTCTATAGTCTCCAAAGGAGGAGGGGGAAACTGCTTTAGGAATAAGTGTGAGGAATGTGGAGTTAATGGCACTTATCACTTTACCACGAAGTCTGTTGTCTTCCACAAGCGCCAGGAGATCTGGACCAACCAAGTCAAAAAAGTGTAAGTAAAATTCTATCGTCCAGCCGTCTGGGCCTGGACTCTTGTCCTTGGAGAAGGATTTTAATGCCACTAAGATCTCCTGTACTGTACAAGGACTATCCATAGATATTAAGTCTGCCTTTGATACTGAGACAGCATAGAGACTTGCCACCAAAACTGTGCTATGTAGATTTGTTGAGGGATTTTGATCAAAGAAGGGCTTGTAGTAATTGACAGCTACAGTTTTTAAAGCTTGCTGTCCTCTGTGGGTTGTTCCATCCTCATCTAAGATTTCCCAAATGTGTTTATTATTCCTGCGAGAGCTAGATAATTTATGGAAATATTTGGTGTTGTGGTCACCACATTTTATCCATGTGGACCTGCTACATTGTCTCTAGAAGGTTTCATTTTTAAGAAGTAAAGTATTTCTTTATGTTTCAAGATTTTTAATGGCAAGGTTGTCTTCACCAATGATCCCATTGTTGGCTTCATTAAGAATATGATCCCTGATAGTAGATTCTAACTCCAGTAGTCGATGTGCATTCTGATGTTGATATGTAGCAACCCACCATTTGATTCGGCCTTTGAGACATCTAAGCTTCCAAGACATGCGATTTTGTATGCACTGTTCATTTAAGTAAATATTATCCTTCTAGACATCTGCCACAATGGTGTTAAACTCGGGTTCATGTAGCTAGTCTGCATTGAGCTTGAAGGGATAAGCTATTTTGCAGCGGGATGTTTCCAAGTGTAGTGCAATTGGAGCATGGTCAGAAAAAAAATGGGTAACATACCCAAGTGTGTAACCTGTCATCTGAGGAAATGATATGTTCAGAAAGTATGTAGCAGTCTAGTCTCTTTGAGATGGAGGTTGTAGCTTCACATCCATTACGCCAAGTGGATGTCAAGGAGACATGCACAAAGTCCACTAAGTGGTGAGCAGAGAAGAGTGTATGGAAATAATGTGCCAGTGTATCTGGAGTAGCTAAGGCACCCCAGAATTCTCCAGGGGCTGTTGTTAAGTTTAAATCGTCGACAATGATCAAGTTTGGTAGTTCTAGAAGCCCCCTAGCTTCTATCTTCTCCCAAAATTGTCGTCGATCAAAGAAAGGTCCATAAATGTTGAGCATATTGTATCTCTTTTTGGTGATGCGGTTGGAGCCAGTCAAGAGTATGCCTCCGCAGGAGAGATATGGGAGAAAATCAAAACAATCAGGATTCCATGCTACTGCTAACCCTCTAGAGGAGCCAAGTGAGTTGATTGTACAGGTATTCCAATTGGAGTGAAATTGATTTAGGAAACCTCTGGCCTTTTTGTTGTCTACCAAGGTTTCTTGTAAAAAGATGATGTTTGGAGAAATGTGTGAAATGAGTCTTCTAAATGAGGCAACTTTTAGGTGCCCCCCCACCGCTCTAATGTTGAGGGAGAGCAAGATCATGGTTTTTCTCTTGCTAGGGATTTCATGCCTCTAAGCACCCCGATATCAGAAGTGTGTGGTGTGTCCATAGGGTGTGAAGGTGGAATTCCCTCTCTACGCCAGGCACTGCGGGTTTTGATAGGAGAGTGTTCAAAAGCATGCCCTGTAGTCCAAGTATAATCTCTATCCTGTAAAGTGGATGAGGTCTCAACTGGTCTCTGATTAACACCAGTCTCTGGGAAAAGCAAAGAAGGTCCTTTGTAGGTAGGTAGGGGTGTAGGTGATAAGACTTCTTTGTAGGAGGGAAGGAGGGTGTTCAAGACATCTCCAAGGGTGTTTTCACCAAGCTCAGCTCGCTCAGTCCCGATAGGTAAGAAGATCCCTCCTGCTCGTGGGTCTGTTCACTGTTGTTCTTAGCCAACTGATCATGGGAGCTAAATAGTGTTGGCATCTGTGTGTGATCACTCACTACCATGATTAGAATCTTGGATGGAGTAGGGTGAATCAGAAGGTATTTTGAAACATCAAGTG
>JZKD02S0696310.1:0-15234 GCA_000966675.3 Picea glauca | reverse complement strand
TAATATATTTTTAAGGTCATCGCCAAGCCACACCAAATTGGTGTATGAGACCTCATTGTTTGTGGGACAAGGGACCCCCCTTCGCCAAGCGATTATAAAATGTGAAATGTTTATTTCTATTTTTTATTTTTTAAATAAGATTTGCATTTGGCTTGCTTGCTTAACTAGAAGGAAATTAAGGCTAATCCCAAAACTATATGGCAGCTACATTAAAGTAAAATCATGGTAAGATATTTTGTCCAGTACAAGTTATGACAAATCTATAAACTATGTGTCATCATGGAACAATAAGGCTTTCTCCATCCCTTGTGAGTCTATGTCCAATTCTTTGAAGAAGCTGATTTCTTTTAAGATTATGAAACTAGCTCATTTGTTAGCATATTATTCATGTTTCAAAGTAATCATGATCATCATTAATTATAGGGTGTTAATTATCATCTTCATTTCCAAATTTAATTGGCAGTGACTAAGTTGTCATGCAGCCCTTGTTTTCATTAACCAACACACCCTGAATTAATGAAAATGTTGGAAGTGCAAGGGTGACCGACAATTAACTGAATTAATAACTAGAATGCCCAACCAAATAACGAGGCTCATCAATGACTTAACAAACTTAATGCTAGTTGTATAAATAGTCCACGTTACTGATGCAAGAGCATCTCAAGCGAGCCAGCGCGGAGATAAAAGACAGCTGGAAAAGCACCCAATGCAAATTTTGAAAATACCTTGAAGTTAATGCGCCAATCTTAAATGGGATAATTAAGAAGGAGCGCACTTGTAATATTGTAATGGAACTTGAGCGATTTGCTCTCGTCCTTAGTAGGTAGAAGGCATTTATAGTAGTTAATGAAGGTAGATAGAATTTAATTCTAGATTTGACAGTTTTAGAGCGCAAGAGGGAAACGGGATATAGACACCCTCATTGTGTATTGTAACATTATGATGAAGAGCAGGAACATTAGCAAGCAAGCAAGAGCATAGAAGAGAAGAGAGCTATAGTTGAGAAACACCCATGTACAGATATTTGAATTAATAGAAGAAAGCTTCAGTTCAAATTCATGGCATTGTGTTGGTTCTCTGTGTATGTATGTTAAATGTTATGCTCATTGTTATTTTACTCTTTCTGCAGTATATTTTCTTTTATGTTGTACATGAATGATTTCTTGTTAAATGTTTGAAGTTTGAGAAGAGAGGAAGAGTGAGGGAAATGAGTTTCAATTGTTTTTCTATCTGAGCAAGAATTCCTGCAAGGAGTGCAGTCAAAGTTGTCCGCAATGAGTGCAATCGAAGTTGTCCGCAAGGAGTGCGTTGACAAGAATTTAGAGTTGTGCCTCTAAAGGCTCAGATAGTTTTTCTTTTGTTCTCATTTCCTCAGAAGTGTAGTTAGGCACAGGAGCCGTGCAATGTGTGCACAGGCCAAGTCTGAATTCAGGCTTTGAAACCTGATAGGTTGTTGGAGGACTGTTGCTGCAGGGAGTGCGCAAAGTCGAAGGTAGTCAACACTTGAAGTGTTTGAAGGTTTCCGCAAGGAGTACGTGCAAGAGCATTCTTTAAGACTCAGAGTTGTGAGAAAGCTCAGGAAGGATAAAGCCTTTGAAACTGTTGAAGGGCAGCACAGGAAGTTTGTGCATTAATGTATTGAGAAGGTGTCGCAAGTTTGTGTCGCAGGTGGACAAGTTTCACGGAGGAATACTTAGCTCATTTCGCAGAAATTGTCAAGGAGACATTGGACGGTCGAAATTCTCTGTGGAGAATTCGCGAAGTCCCGCGAGCCGTCAGATCTCACAGAGTAGCAGGAGAGTTATGGAAGTTATTTTAGGGGTTCAAGCTCAGGAGAAGTAGAGTCGTCGATCCAAGCTAGCCAGGGGACGTTGGATCACTCGCGAAACCACCTCTCGGGGTTTCGTGAGTTGAAGGGTCGAGGACTTGGTATCAAAGTTCGTGAAATCGCGAAACGCGAATTCGTGAAGAGTTGAAAGGACTGTGTGGGGCCATATAAGCCAGCGAGGCGGATAGGTGGCGCACTGTCAGCATAGAAGTCAATTGCGTTGACCACTTCGGAGTTTTGTGAGTCGAAGTCCCGAAATCTTTGCATCAGGACTCGCAAACTCACGTATTGTGAAGTCCTGAAACAGCGAGAAGTCTAATGTGTGGGGCCAATGCTGGGAATCGTGTCGGAGTCTAACATTTCAGGATTTTGGGAAATAGAGCATCGGGAATTCAGGGTTCACAGAGCGGATTCGTATGTCATCGCAATTCGCGAACTCGCGAAAGCCGAGAAGTCAGAGTTGATATCGGAGTTTCGGAGTTTCGGGATTCGGGGGTCTGAGTGACCAAATGCTCGACCATAGGATTCGCGATATCGCGAAGTTCGATTCCCCGAACCGTGAAGAAGAAAATCCCGCAAGGTTTTGCTGTGGGTGCAGATTTCCCGAAGGGGAAATAGAAGAGTGGTTGTTGAAGGCTCTTCAGGCCGAAGAAGAAGAAGAAGATCCTGTGTACATGGACTTTCCGGCTTGCAGGTTGGAGAGGGCTGCGTCATCTTTGGTATCAAAGCTCAAAAAGGGTTCTTGCTTTCTGTAGCAAGAAAAAGGGACTTTCAGTCATGCCACCAAGGAGGAGAGACAGACAATCACCCGATCCAGTAGAGGAGAGGGAAATGCGAAGAAGAAGGGGTAGGCAGATGCCTGATCCATCCATGGAAAGGGAGATGCGTGATCTACGCGCCAGACTTGAGGACATGGAGACAGCACAGAGGCGCACAACCGGTGTTGGGAATCGTAGTGATTCCGAAAGTGAAAACGAAGTTGAACATGAAGAGGAAGAAGTTGCAGTGGAAGATGCAACAAATGAACACTTGATTCAAGTTGTTGCAAGAATGGACGCAAGAGCCAAGATGGACATTCCAGTATATGAGGCAAATCTGAATGTTGAAGAGCTTCTGGATTGGATTAGAGCTTTGGACACATACTTTGACTAAAAAGATGTCGAAGAGGACATGAAAGTCAAGCATGTTGTCACGATTGAAAGGACATGTAGCATTGTGGTGGGATGAACTACAAGCTGACAGGCGTTGCCAAGGCAAGCAAAAAATTAAGAGTTGGGATAGGATGATTGCAAAGATGAAAGAAAAATTCATCCCCAGAGATTATCAAATTGCTTTGTTTAGGAGGATGCAGAATCTAAGACAGAGGTTGATGACAGTGAAGGAATACACTGAAGAATTCTACAGACTGAACATTAGATCAGGTCATCGTGAAAGCAATGATGAAAAAGTAGTAAGGTATATGAATGGCCTAAGATATGAAATTCAGGATGAGATGAGCATGTTGACCATCTGAACAGTGGAGGATGCTTATCAAATGGCTTTAAAGGCTAAAGAGAAGCTGAGCCAAAAACAAGGTCAAAGAGGCCAAGGAAGAAGTCAGCCCAGGGGAAAATCAGTTGTCCAGGAAAGAAATCAGAAACCTAAGGAAGAATGGAAGAAGCCTCAGACTAGAACTAAGAAAGGTGTAAGCTCATAGAGACGACAACATGCCGAACAGCGAGGACAATACGCTGAAAAATGAGGGCAATATACCGATCAGAGAGGGGAGTATGCTGATAACAACATGTTTCCTCGTACTGGAGGTAGAGGAAGAGGAAGAGGTGGAGTAATAAAGTGTTTCACATGTGGAAAGAATGGACACAAGTCTTATGAATGTCCAGACAAAAAGAAAGAGGAAGGAGAAACTCACATTGCCAAAGCACAAAGGCGGAATGTTGAGGCAGAAGATGCTGAAGGCGGAAGATCACTGATGATGTGAAAAGTTCTATTAACACTAGAGAAAGAGGTGGAGAGTTCAGTTCAAAGAAATATACTTTTTCGGACTGCTTGCAAGACCAAGGACAGGGTATGCAAGGTCATTGTAGACAGTGGTAGTACAGATAATTTCGTTTCTACAGAGATGGTAGAAAAGCTGGAGCTGGAGACGATTGAACATCCAAGCCCATACAGAGTTTTGTGGTTGCAAAAAGGACATCAGGTAAGTGTCACTAAACAATGTTTAGTTGAATTTAATATAGGGGGATATAATGATAAGATATTGTGTGATGTTATTCCTATGGATGTTTGTCATCTATTGCTGGGAAGACCATGGCAGTATGACAGGAATGTGATTCATGACGGGAGAATGAACACATACACCCTAGAGAAGAATGGGAGAACTCACATGCTGTTACTGATTAAAGATAAAGAGGTGAAACCTGAAGTAAGTAACACTGTACTTCTCATGAGTGGGAAGGAACTTCTTACAGAGGTTAAGAAGGAGGAGGAACTGCAATTCATTGTGGTCAGGAAGCCAAGTATTGTTTTAGCCCATACAAGGGTAGATGATTTACCGGAAGAGATTCAGGAACTGCTAGAAGAGTTCGCTGACATAGTAGTGGACGAACTACCTCATTCATTGCCACCGATTAGAAGTGTGAGTCATCATATTGATCTCATCCTAGGAGCTAGTTTGCCAAACAAAGCTGCGTACAGATTGACGCCGTAGGAGAATGAGGAGGTTAAGAGACAGGTCCAGGATTTGTTGGACAAAGGGTTGGTCAGAGAAAGCTTGAGTCCGTGTGCTGTTCCGACAGTACTCAGTCCAAAGAAAGATGGAGGCTGCAGGATGTGTACTGACTTGAGGGTGATCAACAAAATAACTATCAGGTGTAGATTTCCATTACCAAGGATGGATGATCTGATGGATTTCTTGAGTGGGGCCAAATTTTTTTCAAAGATTGATTTGAAGAGTGGATATCACCAGATTTGCATGAGAGAAGGCGATGAATGGAAAACAACATTCAAGACTAACGAAGGGCTGTATGAATGGATTGTTATGTCATTTGTCTTAACAAATGCGTCGAGCACTTTCATGAGGCTGATGAATGAAGTCCTGAAGAATTTCATCGGAACGTTTGTTATCGTATATCTTGATGATATATTAATTTTCAGCAAAACAGAAGCTGAGCACTTAAAACATTTGGCTACAGTGATGAAGAGGTTACAGCAAGAGAAACTATTGATAAATATGAAGAAGTCCTCATTCATGAAGACGGAACTCATTTATTTGGGATTCGTTATATCTGCAGATAAGTTGAGGATGGATCCAAAAAAGGTGGAGGTAATAAAAAATTGGCCATCGCCAAGGAATATCTTTGAAGTTCGAAGTTTTCATGGATTGGCTAGTTTCTATCGAAAGTTCATCAGGTATTTCAGTGGAATTAGTGCAGCGATGATGGACACAGTGAAGAAAAGACATAAATCTTTTCACTGGACTGAAGAGGCTGAGAAGAGTTTTAATCTGTTGAAACGGAAGATCACGAAACAACCAATTTTGATGTTGTCGGATTTCCGAAAGACATTTCAAGTGAAATGCGATGCAAGTGGATTTGCAGTCGGGGCAGTCTTGAGTCAAGAAGACAGGCCAGTGGCATATTTCAGCGAGAAGCTCAATGAAACGAAAGTGAAATACTCCACATATGATAAAGAATTTTATTCTATCATCCAGGCATTGAAGAAATGGAGACACTACTTGGTTTCCCAGAAGTTTGTCTTATATAGAGATAATCATGCATTGCAGTTTGTAACACAACAGGAGAAGCTGAATCAAAGACATGTAAAATGGGTTGAATACATGCAGAATTTTACATTTGTGATCAAACATATTTCTGGTACTGCTAACAAAGTCGCTGACGCTTTGAGCAAGAAGTGTTTGTTGTTGCAGGAGTTCAGAGTCAAAACATTGGGTTTTGATGATCTCAGGAACATGTACAGAGATGATCCAGATTTTAAGGAAGCATATGAGGCGACTGAGAATCCAATTCTTAGAGATAGAAGCCAGTGAGATGAATATATTATCCATGATGGATTCTTATTCAGGGGCAATCAGATTTGTATTCCCAAATGCTCCATGAGGGAGAATTTGCTGAAAGAAAAACATAGTGGAGGATTGGCCGGACACTTCGGTCATGACAAGACATTCGAAAAGTTGAACGAGTCATACTTTTGGCCAGGAATGCAAGCAGAAGTTAAAATATTTGTGGACAAATGAAAAATTTGTCAGCATTCGAAAGGAAAGAGGTAGAATGCAAGATTTTATCAACCATTACCCATACCCGAGAAGCCATGTGATGAAATCAGCATGGATTTCATATTGGGATTGCCAAGGACACAAAGGGGGTTTGACTCAATCTTTGTGGTAGTGGATAGATTTTCCAAAATGGCACATTTTATTCCATGTAAGAAAACCAGCGACGCAACACACATTGCGACCTGTTTTTCAAAGAAGTCATTCGACTTCACGGATTTCCAAAGAGTATAGTCTCAAATCGAGATATGAAGTTCATAGGACACTTCTGGAAGACATTGTGGAAGAAGCTGGGCACGAACTTGTCGTTCAGTTCGACTTATCATCCTCAGACGGATGGACAAACAGAAGCGGTGAACAGAAGTCTGGGAGACTTGCTGAGAAGCTTGGTGACAGAACACCACAACCAGTGGGACAACATATTACCACAAGCGAAATTTGCTTATAATGACTCGGTAAACAGAAGCACAGGACATAGTCCATTTTAGATTGTCTATGGAATGTATCCGAGAGGAATTTCTGAGTTGAGGGATTTAGAATTGAATGAAACTACGAGTGCAAGTGCGGAAGAATTCCCAGAGGCAATGAAAGAACTTCACAACCAGGTGAAGGAGCGATTGCAAAACTCAAGCTAGGAGTATAAAGAGAGAGCAGATCAACACAGAAGAAAACTTCAATTTGAAGTTGGTGACTTGATCCTGATACATTTGAGAAAGGAGAGGTTCCCCAGAGGAACATATAATAAACTCAAAATGAAGAAAATCGGGCCATGTAAGGTCTTGAAAAAATTTGGGGCAAATGCTTACGAAATTGAGTTGCCAGATGGGATCAGAATTTCTCTGATATTCATTGTTTCATATTTGTACCCATATAAAATTGAAGAAGCAGGAGCAGGTGATAAACAGCCAAAGGTTCAATGGCAGAAGCAGATGCCAGTTGCATAAAAGCCGCAGATGGAGCACATACTGGATAAAAGAGTTGGTAAGAGGACTAGAAGAAAAGAATACTTTGAATACTTGGTCAAGTGGAAGGGCCATCCAGTTGAAGATGCCAGCTGGGAGAACGAAGCAGAGATACAGAAACATGGACAGACCGTACGCGAGATCATGGACAGGAGCCCATGAAAATTTTCAAGCGAGGAAGTATGATGCAGGAGCATCTCAAGCGAGCCAGCGCGGAGATAAAAGACAACTAGAAAAGCACCCAACGCAAATTTTGAAAATATCTTGAAGTTAATGCACCAATATTAAATGGGATAATTAAGAAGGAGCGCACTTGTAATATTGTAACGGACCTTGAGCGATTCGCTCTATTCCTTAGTAGGTAGAAGGCATTTATAGTAGTTAATGAAGGTAGATAGAATTTAATTCTAGATTTGACAGTTTTAGAGCGCAAGAGGGAAACGGGATATAGACACCCTCATTGTGTATTGTAACATTATGATGAAGAGCAGGAACATTAGCAAGCAAGCAAGAGCATAGAAGAGCAGAGAGCTATAGTTGAGAAACACCCATGTACATATATTTGAATTAATAGAAGAAAGCTTCGGTTCAAATTCATGGCGTTGTGTTGGTTCTCTGTGTATGTATGTTAAATGTTATGCTCATGGTTATTTTACTCTTTCTGCTGTAAATTTTATTTTATGTTGTACATGAATGATTTCTTGTTAAATGTTTGAAGTCTGAGAAGAGAGGAAGAGTGAGGGAAATGAGTTTCAATTGTTTTTCTGTCTGAGCAGAATTCCTGCAAGGAGTGCAGTCGAATTGGTCCGCAAGGAGTGCATTGACAAGAATTTAGAGTTGTGCCTCTGAAGGCTCAGATAATTTTTCTTTGGTTCTCATTTCCTTAGAAGTGAAGTTAGGCACAGGAGCCGTGCAAGGTGTGCACATGCCAAGTCTGAATTCAGGGTTTGAAACCTGAGAGGTTGTTGGAGGATTGTTGTTGCAGGGAGTGCACAAAGTCAAAGGTAGTCAACACTTGAAGTGTTTGAAGGTTGCCGCAAGGAGTACGTGCAAGAGTCTTCTTTAAGACTCAAAGTTGTGAGAAAGCTCAGGAAGGATAAAGCCTTTGAAGCTGTTGAAGGGAAACACAGGAAGTTTGTGCATTAAAGTATTGAGAAGGCGTCGCAAGTTTGTGTCGCAGGTGGACAAGTTTCGCGGAGGAATACCTAGCTCATTTCGCAGGAATAGTCAAGGAGACATCGGACGGTCAGAATTCTCCGTGGAGAATTCGCGAAGTCCCGCGAGCCGTCATATATCGCAAACTAGCAGGAGAGTTACGGAGGTTATTTTAGGGGTTCAAGCTCAGGAGAAGCAGAGCCGTCGATCCAAGCTAACCAGGGGATGTTGGATCACTCGCAAAATCGCCTCTCGGGGTTTCGTGAGTTGGAGGGTCGAGGACTTGGTATCAAAGTTCGCGAAATCGCGAAACGCGAATTCGCGAAGAGTTGAAAGAACTGTGTGGGGACATAGAAGCTAGTGAGGCGGACAGGTGGCGCACTATCGGCATAGAAGTCAATTGCGTTGACCACTTCGAAGTTTCGTGAGTTGAAGTCCCGGAATCTTTGCATCAGGAATCGCAAATTCTCGAAACGGCGAGAAGTCTAGTGTGTGGGGCCAGTGTCGGGAGTCGTGTCGGAGTCTGACATTTCAGGATTTTTGGAAATAGAGCACTGGGAATTCAGGGTTCGTGGAGCGGAGTCATATGCCATCGCAGTTCGTGAACTTGCGAAAGCCGAGAAGTTGGAGTCGATATCGGAGTTTCAGAGTTTCAGGATTCAGGGGTCTGAGTGACTAGACGCTCGACCACAGGATTCGCGATATCGCGAAGTCCAATTCCCCGAACCGTGAAGAAGAAAATCCCGCGAGTTTTTGTTGTGGGTGCAGATTTCCCGAAGGGGAAATAGAAGAGCGGTTGTCAAAGGCTCTTCGGGCCGAAGAAGAAGAAGAAGATCTTGTGTACGTGGACTTTCCGGCCTGTGGGTTGGAGAGGGTTGCGTTAGTTACCAATGAGGAAAAAATGCACAGTAATAGTGCAGAAATAGGTAAACATCTAGTCTACAAGTTGTGAACGTTGGAATGACTTAATTAGCTAGCCAAAAATAACTATAGTTTATGGTTTACACCACAAGATCCATCAATGAATAGGACAATGGGGTGAAACTATGTAGCTACCACAGAATGAGAAAATCAAAACAAAATTAGTCACTATATAGCAACATAATCCAATTTTTGTTGTGGCATTCACTTTCAAAAACCAAAGAAAACATTCAAGCACCAACCATAGATACAATAAATTTTACCATGGAACCGAAATGGGAAAACTAGATTGATTGGAGACTTGATTAACAAGGAAATTGATTACAAAAGGGTGATCTACACACAGAGTTAGTGTATTTCTACATACTAGTAGGATATTTGCAGATGGCCATGGATCAACAATAATCTTCACTCATCATGGGATAGGCTTAATGTCTTCTTCTTCTCCGATCATCAAGCAAACTACTTATTTAAGATCTCATCTCTATTATTTCCATTCTGCATTTCCTTCTCCTCTGTCCTATCTATTCAATGTCCTACTTCACCACGATCTTAATTTTTAATGGGTTTTTTTAAAAAGCCAACCATCGCAATGGTTCATTTCAACTTCCATGGAAATTTTTGGACATTTCCTAACTTTGCCAAAAAAAACAGTTAAATACTTATTACAAAGTTTACAAAGAGATTTTGGTGAGAATCCAATTTGGATCACACCTCCCCATTTGCAGGGTTTTGGTCCTCAAAAGCTTCAACTCAGATTGATATTCTTCTTCTTTGCCTTCAAGCATCGTCCAACAAATCTTCAAGAAATGATGCATCCTCTGTTGTAGGACAGAATATAGGGGTTGAATAGGCACTTCCTTCGGCATAGGCTTGTTGTCCATCTCATGGTTAGAGATGGCATTTGATGCCACAATAGGTTGTTCACGGGGGCTTCACCTTGTTGACCAATATCTTATCACATCAATTCATAAAGGGGCTTTTAAAATTGTGAAAAATAGAGTCAATATATTGCAGGTATTGGGGGGGTGTAGGGTGTTATCCACCAAGTTGCACTAGGATGGACTTGCAGTTGAGCTGCCAAAGATTGAACAAACAATTGCAAAAAATTCAGAGTTCAGAAGTACAGCCGGTCAAATTGACCACCTTTTTTTCGCATTTCCATCCCCTGTGGGGCATTGTAATAAGATAAGATTGACATGATGATTTTGTAAAAGACTTGGCCTCCTAAGACTTGATCATGACTGCATACTCTAGAGTGTTTTTTTTTCACTTGTTAAATATTTCTTGCCTGAAATTCATTTTAGGCGAGTTATAATTTCTAAGTTTTTCCACTCACTACCTTCAAAGCTGGAGTATGTACTGATGGTTAGGCCTTAGCTGGGAAAATCTAAGTCTAGTGTCTAAATGTTTATATTACCATGCTAAGTCGTCATTATTTAGTCATATGGAAATTGTGCTAAGTTCCCTTTAGGTTTTTTAATGTTTTATGCAAATAAAAAATTTCTCGCAAAATCAAGATATTTTAATTGTAATTGTTAAATAAGTTTTAAAAGTAGTACTAGGAGGCATTATATGTCTTGTGGGTATCCGTTTTCACATCCAGAATACCCACTTTACCTAAGTACCACCTTTTTTAGGGTAAATATTGAGTTTTACTCAAGAAAAAGGCATTTTCTCTCGAAAAGGGTAAATAAAAGTCAATTAAAAGACAAAAATCAACAATGTTATTTTTGTGGAAACATGTTCCAGACATGTTTTTAGTTAACTCTTCCTCGCTCACAGTTCACTGGCCCTTACTGGCACTTGAGGATGAGTAAGAGTGAGTTGAGGGGAGAGTTCTCTCCACTTGATGGAGATCCCAAGAACCCATGCACACCTCTTGAAGAACCCATGCAAACCTCTTGAGGAATGTGACGCATTGTGGAGTAGGGTGATAATCCCAAGGAAGGCCACCACCTTCCTTTGGGTATGTGGCACTTTCCTAACCCTCCCTCCCTCACTTGTGGTGAGTTAACACTTTCTTGCATGAGATGTGGCACTAATCCACCCACACACATGTCATTTATTTCTTGGGATGTGTGCCCTCTCTCCTTGGGAAATGCACCCTCTCTCCTATAAAACTAATTTGACCCCTCCTCTTGTGAGTTAGTTGGAGCTTGGGGAAAGAACTTGGATATTGTAATGTTGTTGTAATACTCTTTCAAGATTGAATAAAAGACTTTGGAGGTCTATGGTGTTTGTATCAATGTGTGGATGCTTGGATAATTGTGCTTAAAATTGAGGTAACCTTGTATTTTGTTCAAATTTTGTATATCTACTTCATCTAAGGCCTTGGGAGGTGTGTTGAAACACATTAGGGTCGGATCTACTTAACTGTTTTGTTTTTTAGATCTTACTATCTTCTTATATCTAGAGATTTTGAGGTTGCATGTTTTTCTGATGAACTAATGTGTTTCTTTAAGTCTCTTTTGTAGGAAGTACCTTATCTAACAAAGTGTTTACAAAGATTGAACAAAGTTGAATAGGTTTCCCAATCTTGCATAGGTGTTGGATTCAAGATCCATCTTTTATTCTTTTCAAGAGATTGAAGTGCAAATCCCTCTTTCATTTACCAAAGGACCCCATAGCCCAAGATTCAAGTCTTGAAGAAAGACCTTCTCTCTCTCTCTTAACCTTCATAAAATTCCATATTCTCTTGGTTACTTTCTCATTGCATGCAAGTAGATTTTAGTTTCTAAATCTATCTCAAAGTAGATCTAACTCATGCATGCATGCTAGATCAATTTGTGTTCAAAGTTGTATTATTTTACATAGATCTAGCATCTAAAAGTCTCGTTTTAACAAAATTTTCTTTCTAATTTTTAGAGGCTAAAAGGTAGATCTCTTTTAAAGTACTTTTGATTTCATATTTGGCAAATTCAAAGTGCCTTTTCTTTGCTGTCCAAAATAGTCCTTAAAAGTCCTAAAAAGAATTCAAATTGTAGCATTCTAGGTTGCTAGTTTGATTTATGTTTTACTTAGTCTTTTTTTATAAGTTTTGATCCATCCCATAATTTTGTCCAAAGTCATTTTGGGCATCTTTTGCGATTGTTTGTTAGTTGTTTTTTGCAGATTATTGGACATCCAAGGGGAGATTCTGCCTATTCTTGGTGGAGTTAGAGCATTCGAGACCCCGGGGAGCACTTTTCCCCTCAAGAAATAAACCATTCCAAGAAAACTTGTAAAACTTGTAGATCCTCTCTTATAAAGGATCACAAGCCTCCCAAAAAGAAAGAAAAGCATTGTAACCGAAGTAATAAAATAAGTGGAGCACATAGTCCCCACTTTTCTTTTCCCCCCAAGGGGGGCCAGTGTTGTGGTTTGATCGCTTTTGTGGTTTGTTTTGTTCAAGTTTTTCAATTTCACATCTAAGGATAAGTTAAAAGTAACCTTAAAATCCATCATAAGCACCACAATATTTTAGTTTAGATTTTCTCTTTTGCAAAGTAGTGACTAGTTGCTAGATTCGTTTCAATTTCAGTCTTTCAATTTTTTCAAATAAATCAATTCCCTCAGCTCCCCTAAGTAAGATTTATGCAAAAAAGGGGTTGGACAGTGTGGATTTAGTTTAATTAGGACAATCATTTCAGTTTTTTCAATTTCAAGTTGGAAAATAAACCCATCCCCTCATCTCCTCTAAGTAATCTTTATGTAAAAAAGGGGTTGGACAGTGTGGATTTAGTTTAATTAGGACAATCATTTTCTTTTTGCAATTTCAAGTTGGCAAATAAACCCATCCCCTCAGCTCCCCGGTGTATGCTCTAAACCCTTGTGAGCCTAGCTCGATCCGGGGAACTCATCAAAATTGGGGTTGGTTAGTGTGGATCTAGTTTAATTAGGAAAACCATCCAAGTTGCTATTACTATAATTGTAAACCGCATAGAGATCGTGTATGAAGTCAGATGGGAACTTTGAGATCTAGGTTCTCCTCGTGTTGGATCTTTGACTGTTCGACAACACAGGCATTCCAACAGAGGACGAACACCTTCAGTAACCACTCACATAACCAGATCAAAGATCAACACACCGATGTTTTCACGTGGTAAAACCCCTACGGGGAANTTCTTGAAACATTTGGACTCATCATGACCATCTTTATTACAAAAGTTGCAATGTCTGTTAGTATTCTTACTTTTATATTTTGATCCTTTGTCACCATTAGGAGCTAAATCTATCTGAGCAGGTTTGGGACCCTTAGGTTGTTTGTTGTTGTAGCGAGGATGTTGCTTCTTGGGATACTTGGGTTTATCTTTCTGCTGAGAAACTAAGGATTTGTTTGAGGTACCTGCAATGTTGATCACTCCAAGTTGTACACGCTTATCTTCCTCTCTAATCAAAGATGTACAAAAGGACTCAAGAGTGGGTTGTACATAAGCTTTCCCTACAACCTCTTTCATGGCATAAAAGGTAGATACAAACACAGAATATGCACTACCTAGCTTAGAAAGAATAAGATATATGCAACTCTCTTCCTTCATTACTATATCACATTCTTCACATAAAATTCTGAGTGTTTTAAGCTTAGATAGATAGTCTCCAAGGCAAGAAAAATCACTTGGACTCGAGGTCAGTATTTGATTTTCTAACTGTTTTGCTCGAATAATATTGAGTTTACCAAACACAAATTCAATCTTGTCCCAAGCTTCTTCGGGGTCATCTATTCCTTGAAGGTGGTACCTTAAATCAGGAGAGATGGACTTTTCGATTAGTCCATGTGCTTCGTCATTCCTATTATCCCATTTGGCTTTATTATCATCATCAGTGGGGGCTATTTCCTTTCCCATGGTAATCCGGTATAGGCCTTTACTTCTTAATAAATATTCCATATGGGATTTCCATTGGAAGTAGTTGTTGCTAGTAAGCACGACAGTGCTTGTAGAAGCCATATTAAATATGCAGATAATGCAGATTTAAAAACTGAAACTAGTGATCTAGATGGAAAGATCTCGAAAAGTTATGCGGTTTTAAAAAAAACGGCACTGAAAAAGGAATTCCGATGTGTGAGTTATGCCCTTTTTAAAAAAGGCATAAACGGTAACCAAATAACCACGTGATAGTGTAAACTACTTTATGAAGTGACCCACTTTTATAAAGAGAAGTGGGGATCACTTTTACAATGAGGTTACCTTNAATGCACTTTACAATTTTTAGCATGAACCTTTTCAAAAAAAGTAACAAAAGAGAGACTTGAACTCAAGACCTCTTACTTAATAAGGCAAGTTTTAACCAAATGGTCTAGCAAAACGTATTGTAATTTTCAGAAGGAGGATTGTTGTTGTTGTTGTTGTTGTTGTTGAAGACGGCCTTGGAGAGCATGCTAAAAAAAAACTCTTTTCACACAAGAAAAAAATTTCACTTCTCGATGACAACAAGGGTTAGATCTTGGTTAGCTTACCCGGAAGATGCACCTTTTCCTATCTGTTTCTAATTTGCTGAGATCGCACAAAGCATGGGGCAAAGAGAATACGCAGATCTAAAAGAGTAGCAGCCTGAAAATAAAAAAATACAAATCGAAATAAAATCAAAACTTTGCAAAAATTTTAAAAAAATTGCATATTCAGACTTTATACCTCCGGCTCTGACTGTAATGGCCGTATCTTGGGCAAATGGAAACCTTTTCGAGTGAAACGAAAAGTGTTCCTGAATGAAATGAGTGCTCCGGATGCAATGGAACGGTCCTCTCAGCCCATAAATGTACGAAAATGCCAGAAAATGGAGATGAGGAAACTCGGCTTTACGATCTCGATCTACAACAAGAGCGGGTCTTCAAACAGGCTCTGATACCATGTTCGACAACACAAGTATTCCAACAGACGAAGAACACCTTCAATAACCACTCACATAACCAGATCAAAGATCAACACACCGATGTTTTCACGTGGTAAAACCCCTACGGGGAAACATCCACGACCCCAACCAACGTGGCCACTTGGAGCAGTTTATTAATGCAAAGAAAAAGATTACAGAGAGATTTTACAAGAGACTTTCTCACAATCGATCATCGGCAAATGACCCTCCATGCTCTTTAAATAGAGATC
>JZKD02S0696265.1:240362-270301 GCA_000966675.3 Picea glauca | reverse complement strand
TCTTGTAATTTCCACACAGTTCACTCTTTTCCACAAACAGCGCAACCGATCTGAATATATATATTACTGTTTCTCGGAAATATCCAACCGATCTGAATATATATATATATATATATATATATATATATTACTCTCAAACGACGCCAACTTTCAAATCTAAGTGGAACTCATGACATAATTACTGTTTTTTTCTGTTACACGTTCGATATAGAATTCTTAACCCTAACTAAATATTTAGTTAGGGTTTGCTAGATAATTATTGAAATGATTTTATATTATTAAAAAAAATTAATAATTTGTGTTTTTTTCTTATTATTTTTTAACACATGATAATTTTGTGAAACTTGGATACCTCTAAACTTATAGTTAGGAATTTCATTATGCATTCTCTAAACTCTAAACGTATAGTTATCAAATGTTTATTTGGAATATTATTATGCATTTCTTTAGAACATTTCTAACTAAACTTTTATCATTAGCATACTCAACTTATAAATTGAATTTTGGACTATTGGACGACCAATAGTTCCTCAAGTAGTCCCTAAAGAAGGTGGTCCTAAACTCCGTGTCAATGTACTATGTGAAGGAATCACTTGAATTTGAGGAGCCTGCTAATCCCCCTGCTCAACATCCAATGACCTCCTCAAGGCTCTATCCTCCTCAAATATCACATCACATCACACAATTGTCCTCCTCAAAGAGGGCATGTATATGCATTAAGACTTTTAATTCTTGTTAAACCCAACAAACATTCCCTTATCTGCCATGGGTTCTAGCTTTGTCCTCTTCTCAAAAGGGACGTGAAAATGTAAGGCACCCAAAAATCCTAAAGTTTCCAACATTAAGCTTCTTCCCAGAGAAATCCTCCTCGAGAGACTTCTCCCCCAAGATTATGTGTGGACTCTTATTCTGCAGATAAACTGTAGTGTTGAAAGCCTCAACCAAAAGAAAGAGTTGTATCCCTTGATCATGTAACATGGCTCTCACAACCCCAACAATGGTCATGTTCTTCCTCTCAGCAACCCCATTATGTTGTGGGTTGTAGGAAACAATCAATTCTCTCTTAATGCCTTCTCTAGCACAAAATTAATTGAACTCATTGGAGGTATACTCACCCCCATTGTCTGATCTCAACACTTTGATTTTCTTCCCTATTTGGTTCTCCACAGTATCTTTGAACTCTTGGAACATCTAAAAGACCTATCATTTGGTATTTATGAAGAAAATCCAAGAATTCTTGGAGAATTCATTAATAAAAATGAAATAATACTCAAAACCACTCAAAGATGGAGAAGACATAGGACCACATACATTGGAATGAATCAGATCAAGAATACTTGCTACTCTGTTGGCACTACTTGGAAAATAAGTCTTGGTGTACTTCCCAAGAGCACACCCCTTGAACACCTCCTGGTGCTCTATACTTAACTTTAGCACTCCAGTCACAATATCTCTCAATATCTTCAGATCCCCATGGTGCAAATTGGTCATCCTCCTATGCCATAACTCACAAAGTTCACTATTGCTAGTACTATGCATCAATGGTCTCGCTAGCTTAAATATGAGCTTGTACAACTTCTCATGTTAGATCCAAATCTCTTTGGATAAAGTGAAACTGGATCCCTTAGGATACAATATCACATGCCCATCACGGAAAAATACATCATATCCCCTATCCTCAATAGTGGAAACTGACACCAAGTTCTTCTTCATGCCCGAAACATATAGGACATCTCTCAAAAACATGGGAGGTGGAGATTCCCTTTGAAACGATATTGTCCCACTACCAACTTCCTTGACCATAGAGTCATCTCCAAGTACCGCCTCAAGATCCCCAATCTCTGTAAGATTTCTAAAATACTCATGAACACATTTCATATGGTGGGAGGCACCGCTATCAATGTACCAAATGTTGGTAGATGATTCTCTAGAAGAAAGACACACCAACAATGAATACTCATTCTCGAACCTGTGGGTAAACTCCTCCACATCTGTTGAATCTGCAACCTGCTTCTTCTTATTAGGACATTGTCCAACATATTTCCCAAGCTTGTGACATGCAAAGCACTTGACTTTTCTCATGTCCTTCTTCCCTTCACCTTTCTTCTTGTTCCCTCCCTTGGAACCCTTCTTGGAATTTTTCGCTCCTTTAGCTATAAGTTCCACATTCTCCTCTTCATTACCTGTGGATGAACTCCCATGCACATATCCTCTTAAATTTTCCTTTTGAATGAAGTCATCCCAAAGATGATCCCACTTGGGAATATTTTCCCTTGCCACAATGCCCTCAACAAAGACATCCCATTGTTTGGTTACCCCATTCAAAGCAGTGCTTACAAGTTCACTGTCAGCAAGAACCTCCCCCAAAACACCAAGTTCATCCCTGATCTGAGTTATCTTGGTAAGATAGGTAGAAACACTTTCAATCTTGGTCATTTTAATGCTCTTCAGGTTCTCCCTCAATACCAATTTTCAATTTTTGTTGGATCTTTGGTAAAGTTTAGTTAAGAATTCCCACATCTCATAGGCATTGGACTTCTCAGTCACATGTAGAGTCACATGGTCCTTAATGGCATCAAGGTAATTATTTTATCCTTAATTTTCTTTTTGGTGTAGGAGACCAAAAGAATAGAATCTATAGGCATCGTCATGGGATTTGTTTGTGAGTTCTATACAATATCCCACAACTCACACTCCTATAGAAGAAACACAATCCTCTCCTTCCATGAGTTGAAATTAGCAGCGCCATCCAATCTCTCCTCAACCCTCAAATCGGTGTCCATTGACCTGCACAATTGAAACTCAAGCCCAAAATTTTCTACATGGTGAAGTACCTCTCTCTTCTCAGAAAACTATTTGTCCTCCATGGTTGGTATGTTTCTTCTCTTTCCCACTTTCTAGGTCTGATACCATGTAGAAAAATCAGACCTCAACCCAGTTTCAACTCTGAATGAGACAACATAGTTGAATTCCCAAACCACATTGCATTTACAGCTGAAAATTAGTTAGTAGAAAAATATAGCTCATAAAATTAAACACATGAAGTCTGCTACATCAATTAGCCAAAAATAAAAACACACCCAGAAATGATAACATAAATATTTTTGGTCAAACTAGACCCTGGAAAAACCTGCAAGGGGAAAACCAGTGAGAGAGGGGAGGATTTTTATTATTCAAAGTTTAGAATGAAATTTCATTAATAGAAGTCATCTTCAACATTAAAAAATTCCAACTTATCTTGAAAACCGAGCCACAAAAAACACCTCAAAATATGAGTAAAGCTCCTCAAAATTCATGTCAGAATTTCCTATGTGAATGTTATAGATCCACTCCTCTATTTATGTGAAATAATCTATACAATTTACCTTGGAATTCGTTCCAGCACATGAAATTACATTAGGGTATCCTTGGAAAGCGTGCCAACTCTCTAGAAAAGAAAATTTTATTTCCAAATTATTTTATAATAAAAATTACATGATGAGTCAAAGTAATTTTAATTTAATGAGTAAAAGTTCCATAAACTAATGTTAATTTTTGTAATTTGTTATCATCATTACTATCATTATATTTTATTTTTTGTTTTATTCCTATGATATTATTTATTTATTTATTTGACCAATATATCTCATTTGGATAAAATCTACTAGGTGTAGTCATTATAAATTATTATTATCATCATAAAATTAAATATTTTTTTCACAATAATATAAAATTGTATTTATCTCCCTGGATGGGGGTTGAGCAAGATATGTATGATTAAACATGTGCATTGAGCTTGGCGTGACACTTGACCGTCTCTTTTTCTATACAAGTGCACTTCAGAGCTCCATATATCTACCCTCCGTGGTTAATGGTGCACCAGGGAAGGATGTGGGACGTTTGGGTGTAGAGTACATATGACAAGATAGGTTGTTATTATCCAAGCTATGGGAAGGTTATTACAAGAGTACTAGCCTACCAGTTTGACGACTCCATGTGGATTTTGCACTGATTCGAAGGAATTAATTGGGTCAAGGTGATCACTTGGAGGTTTATGGCATATAATGTCCATTGTTGTACCGATGAACCTTTATCAACTCTTTGGTATTTCTCTGCTTATTCCATTTTCTTTTCAATGCATTGCACTCTGGCCATTCTAATAGAGGTCGGGGCTCACACTAGCGCAAGGTTCACTATCTTGATGGCTCAACTTCTTCTACGTCTTAGGCTATCATCATCATGGAGAACCATGGCTCCCCTTCGGTAGTGGCGTGGGGACAGGAGACCCAGATGAAAACATTACTTGGATATTCTAGATAGAGTGGGAAATGGACACAAATTTGTAAAAAATAATGGACACTACTTTGTAAAAAATAAATTTTTTTTTTTTTTTGCTATGGAATGCAAAGTCATGGTCTTTGTGCAAGATTTGCCATTGATCAATTTTTTTATATGTAATTTCTTTTTAATGTCATTTGCATTCTTATGTTCATTGGAAGGCATATGGAAACTCATTTCCTCTGAATATTTATCTTCAAAATGTCCTAATGGAAATCAACCTTTAACAAGAGAAATGTTTATTTGGTTGTTTTCAAGGTCATAAATGATGTAAGAATCAGTCAAACCATGTAGCAATGTTTCTATTATTGATTCTTTTCCAATGCCAACATTACCCTTAACATTGTTTATGTCAATATCAACTAGATATGAAGATGTGGCTTCATGAAATATTTCTTTCTAAGCATCATTTATCAGAACTTTCTCCATTTTATAGAGTGTTTATTTGGATAATTGCTTCAAATCATTCATGAACATGTGCATCCAGATTTGGCCAATGACATATGCACTTAAGTATTTCAATATGTTCTTAATTGACACTACCACTATGTCAGTCTCTTTTATTCCACAAAGAAAGGCATGTTGTATATGAGACATGTCAATGGGCACATTGCTAACTCCCCTAGTTAACCTTAGCTACAACTTCTTGTACTTTTTACCTAGTTATCTTATTTGTAGAAACAATATCCTTAATACTATAAGTCTCTCCTCTAGTTCATGCAATTGCTTTACCATGTGTATACTTATATTTCTTTTAATATGATATGGGAATATGAACTCTTTGTTTGTTCAATTTGCAATGTTTTTCAACAAATGTTACAAATCCAACTAGTTTGTACAACACCATATGTGCATCTCTTCACATTATTCTATTTTAGCTCAATTTCAAGCATTGGAATAGGAAAGAGTCTATTCTCAATTTCACCCTTTATAAACCATATTTAATTGCATCTCTAACAATCATAAATAAGTATCTTTTCAACATGCCTATGGTATGCTTATATGGCAAGGGAAATAAATTCATTTTTTATTTTTTCCATCTTTCATTAGGAATTTTGTTTTTAGTTTCATTCTCTTATTTTCAAGATTTGCAAATTTTAAACAAAAACATTTGAAAGATTATTTTGCTGTCATGTTGCATTTTTTGCAAGGATCGGAGTCTCTGAAAATAAATATATATTTTTTTCCTTTTCTAATGTCGGTTTATTCTTCTTTCAACCACTTCTTGGGCACATGTGTACCAAGTGTGATTGTGTCTTCCTCTATCATATGCTTATTTATAACCATTTCATTGATTCGACTCATAGATACTTTTTTCTCTGCTATATTTATCGTGTTGGAAGAACCTAATGCACTTATGTTAATGTGACTTTGTATTAGTTGTAATGGTTTGAGATGAAAATGTGGCACATCACATTGATATTGCATAACATCAAATTTTTACAGTGCTCCATTCCTTAAATGAAATTTAGTTAAAATGGTCATCATGTTAGCAAACCATATGCATAATTCTATACTAAAAATGTAGCACAACCAAGTGAAGACAAATACACCACTATCTATATGGATTTGTTTATATGGAAAAAAACATACACATAATATATTTTTACCAATTCTATATGTTCAAGGTATTTTGAAATACATCATTGTGATATATGAATCTATGTATACAAATGAAAAAGGATCACCACACTTAATTTCATTACAAAAGGTTAGTGCCACTATGTGAAGAAAGCAAGTTACGTCGTATCCATTTTATTTCAAATGGGAAATTATTATGATAGCACTTTTCCATAAAGTAATTTTAAGTCATGGAATCATTTAAGGCCATCCACTATCATGTTATTCTCAACTTGTATCCAGAGGAATTTTATATTTTCATATCGTTCATTTATTGCATGTTGTTGATGGCTACCATTAGCATCAATTTTTCTTTGTAAAAGAGGGGTTACAAATGTTGACTAAATAGATTCTCATCATGAAACAATATGTCATATATGTGTTTGTGTAAATTTGAATTGAAATATAGGTAACGCATCATTTGTGTCTTTGACCAAACTCTTATTGGTATTTTTTTCCAATTAGATAGACAATGTATGTAGAAGATGTCTCCCCACAACCCTCATTAGTGTGGTGATATAGTAGATCAACTAGTTTTGAAAAGTGGTCAAATAAACATCTTGTTCACTCACATTCTGCATCACCGTCAATGACTATGTGTTTCATTGATCCCTTACCTTTATAACATTTCAATGGTTAGTGCATGAAGTTTGTGGACGATGAAGTGGAAACAGGGTGAGAAAGAGTGCACACTCATGGGAACGTGTGTACATTTCTAGGAATGTGCACGCATTCCTGATGTGAAAAGTTTGGAAAACCCTGAACCTGCACTCAACAAACCACGTATTCATGTTCCCAAGAACGTGTGCACGTTCCTAAGAAACATGTTTGTAAGAACATTTACCCCTGTATCACCCTCACACTCTCTTTACATCTCTATCACTCTCTATACCCCCCCTTTTCTCTCTCTCTCTATCTCTCTCTCTCTCTCTAGCACTCTCTCCCTCTTTCCCTCTCCCTCTATACCCCACTATTCTTGACCTCTCTGATCCATATTTAATGAGAAGAATAAAATGAATAAAGCTATATATTATTAACAAAAATATACCATGAACAATAACAAAGATATAGTAAAACTTGGTTTCTATTATATAAAGAAATATGTTGAAACTGTAAAATGCAGACTGAAACAAGCTTGCTAGAATGGTGGTGGATTATCTCTAAAAAGAGATGTGACGAATGTGCTCATTCATAAGAATATGAGTACAATGAGGCTCCATAGTCCTTTTATATCAAACATGAATTCCAAAACCCTAGACATCCAAAAACCTAACCCTAGGATACGAAGCGCCAAAAGTCATGTGGGCCCCGTTGTGGTAAGTTTGTACATCAACTTCTCGGGGTTGTGTTGAGCACTCATCACACCCTAAAAAATCCTTTGCCAAATTTTTACTTTTTTGGGTACCACTTGATCTTCTACACCTTCTAATTCGATTTCATTTTTAAAAAAATGTTTTGTCTTTGCTTATTTCCATGATTCTCATCAAATATTCAAGTTTTCTTGAACTTATGAAACTTCATGACTAAAAAGACCTTAAACACCTGGATAAAGAATCAACAGCAAAACACTTCACTGAACGCGATCAGGGTCAGCATCGGAAGGAATTTAAGGAAGAAAAAGAACCACTCAAAAAACCTCAGTCGTCGAGCGCCAATCTCCATCGACATCGGAAAAATATATTTTTTGTTTGCATCAAGTCTTGCATAAGGATATCGTCGATAGCTAATTCCCCTTCGACATCGGTAAAAGATGGGGGGGACAGACGTTAACAAAGAGATAAAATACATTTCTGACGGTCGATACCCCGATGCGCTTGATCGATACAGAGGAAAACCTAGAAGGATCATTGCCAACGTTTTGACCACGATAAAAGTTATCCCCGATCTCTGATCCCCGATGCGTTTTTGGCATCAAGACGTTTTTCAAGGGAGATGATCTGAAAATACTTTCATAGGTTTATCATCGATCGCCAACACTGGATACTTCTTCGGCATCGGCAAGCGGAGGTTAGTTTTAGAATGATTAACTTAAGGAAAGTCCCAACTCCAATTAATACAAGCGAATTAAGTCACCAGTCTTCAACGCCACGTGTCTTTACCAGATTGGAGAAACGTACGATCTAGTTTTACCCCAAGTCATTATCGGTTCCCTAATTCCAAGTCACACTTCCGAGTAAGTGTCGTCACGTCAGCAATGTACGGTAAACTTGATCGGTGTCAAAACTTTTTGCAGGAGTTTATCAACAAAATCGTTCATAGAACACCCCTGATCCCCGATCCACCCACTTAGAGAGAAACACGATGAAATGTTTTAGCATTAGATACGATTGGATTTTAAGCATTTAAGGAGCTAATTAAGACCAAATACCGCATTAATTTCTACCTTGTGTGCCAATAAAAAGAACCGTTTAAAATCACCGATAAACCACATCACCATCCTCGCCTCCACTGTCAACCCACGATGAATTTAAGTTATAGATATTCAATGACAGATTTGTTAAAATTTCACTCATAACCCAAATTGAATGGCTGATGTGACACGGTAAGATCTTCCATGTTTAAATTCTCTTGAGTCGTTGTAAATGAAATCATTCTGCGCATAAGAGAATTCTGGAGCATCCGAAGGAGCAAGGAGAGTGAATCAAAGGCTGTATCAACTCCATATTTATCAAAATAACCAGGTTTTAACAAGCTTAAGAGGTATGTATCTAAGTCTATAAATTTGTTGGTTGTAATTCATATGTTTTTATCTGGTTTTTGTTTTACACAGTCTCTGAAATTTTATTTTAGTTGCAGGAACAATGCAGCCAAGGAAGCCAACCACCAGAAGATCGTTGAGGGAAACGAAGTTGAAAGAACCAGAGGTAGGCGAAGGCTCTTCTCCAAGGACCGCAAAAAAATTGTAATACACTCTGAGGCCAGAACCTATCATTAAAACAACAATGAAGAAGGTTTGCATCCAGCCTCTAGCCTTTGGATATACAGAGGCAAGCACATGGTCGAAGATGGTGCTTCCACATTGGGGGGATATCTTTAACAGGATTAGCCGAGAGGAGTACCTAAAATATGTCCCACATAGTGATCCAGGAATAAGGGTACTCAACGACAAGGTATTCCCAAACATCTGACAGTTGTATCTACATATGGTGGCAAGTAGAACCCCCATTTTTCCTTGCATAGAAGTTCTTAAATGGCTCATTGACCACACAAACACACATAAATTTTTAATCAACGATGACAATGGTGGGTGTGTCAGAGTGTTCCTTCAGGTAGAAGTTCAGAAATACTACAAATGCAGAGACCCATAGGAGAGGCTAAACACAGACTTCGTCGTGAAATTCTACGAACACCATGACACCAGCTGAGTGATGGACTCATGGGGGAGGGAGGACAAGAAGTTTACCAACCGGAGCACTAGATGGTATGGTATAGCTAACTTAAGAAGGCCATACATCTATTTGATGGATCTCATCTACCGATTATACGGAGAGAAATATTGTTCCAGGTTTTCAGAGGCATGGATGCCTTTGGAATACACAGTTGCGATCTTCGGGTGTAGCTTCAACTGGGGAGCAATAATCTCCAAGCAACTGAGCATTTGTGTGCAACAGGCCTAGGTGTCGAAGGAAGTGGAAGCACCAATGTTTTACATGGATTCATACTTGCTCGATGTCATATGCACCAGAAACGTCTTCGCCAGCATGAATCTGAGTTGGCATGTTGAAGAACTCCTTATCCACGTCTACTTCAACGTGCTATGGAAAAACAGGTATAAGAAGTCCTACTCTCTCATTTGCGATGAATTCATCACCCAAATTTATTTTATTATTTTTAATTTCGACTATTCTTTGTAACTCTGAGTTTTGAGCATAAAGTATTTGAGATTGATCTATCATTATCTTTAATTGAGTTGCCCATGTGTCCACTCTGTTAAATTTCTCTTATGCATGCAGATCGTCTTCTTTTTATTTTATGTGATCAGAAATCTTTAGTTTAACTATGATGGATGTGAGGAAATTTTTCTTATATGTTTTTAAATGTATGAAGTGTGTGGTTCCTGGTCATTTCTCGGGAACTTTCCCCAAATAGAAAACAAAACATTTTCCTTTTATTTTTCTTGCAATCTTTATATTTTTTTTATTACCACGATGGACTTATACCATATGTAAATGTTTTGAACCAACACATAATAGATCTAGCTAGGAATTGACATACATGGTTGCAGTGAAAATATGAGAAAAGAGAAGCAGGAGAGAAAGAATGGAAGAATTATCATTAACCAAATGAATGAATGATAATTTACACATGATATACTCTGTATAAATCAACCAATGCCCATTGGAGGTGTTATGGGACTTATCGGTAAATGCATACATAAAAAAGTCTCCCTAGATCCACCTAGACCTAGAACAAAACAGAACATAATATGATGCTTCCCCTAAGCTCTAATCATTGAGTTTATTATTTAACAAGAGATGGGAAACATATTGTTTAAATATCGCTTCCTCTTGCCGTCGTCATCTTAGCTCCACTCTAGTGCTCCTGTGATATTGAATTTGCAAGGGAACACAAGACAACCAAAGTGAAAGCAATAATATACTCAACGAGAACCTATGTATGTGATCAAGGAATCATACAATAAAATAAGATGAGTTTTATGGGAAAGAAACATATCACTGTTATTATATTAAAGTGAAAGTGGAGATTACAACCAAAGCCTTGATGTTGCAAGGTCCCCTTCTGATGACCCTTTTCTCCAACACACACACTTGCTCCAATCTTGAATGAAGAAGATCCACAATGACTTGATGAACTGAAATGAGGCTCTCAAGAATGATCCAATGCACAACTCTTCATACAATCTTAACCTATTCAATATTCATTAACCTTGAAATCAACCTTAGCCTTTTCCATGAGAATACCTCTTTATATAAGGGAAAGAGAAATGGTTGAAGAGATTAGGATGATCCCACCAAATCAGAGAAGCGAGTAAGATCCCAACCATACGGATGCCACCTCATCTTCTAGAAGATCCCCTTCTAGAACTTTCATGAAACTTCCCATTTTCGTAGTCTTTTGACATCATCGCACCTTACCTGTAGAGTAGCTTGCAGTAACGTCACAACCCGACTTTAGGGTAGAGGGCGACGATCAGGGATCATCGCACCCTGCATATGGTGCATACTGTGACGACCTTCCTTAATAGGGTATTTGAGAAGAGAAAGTCAGTCACTTTCCTCATGAAGAAAGGCTCTTTTTGGGAACATGAACACGTGTTCTCAATGCATCACTGGGGTGACCAAAATAATGTGTAATAGAATGCTCCCAAAGTATGAGACTGGAACTCGTGACAGCCAAAATAATTTTTAGAATGTGTGTGTCGAAAACAAGGAGCACATCGGTCGGGAACCTGCAAACAGTCAAGCATCAGCATAATAATATACCATTGTTCGAGTTAGGCATTCCCATATTCAGATTAGAAAATTTCAAATGAGTCATGGACACCAAATATACACTATGGATCCATGTCAATATGAAATCAACATAGCCACCTAGAATACACTGTGGATGTATGTGCTAAAATGACTCAAATTTGGACATAGCCATGATACATACAAAGTGGATCTATGTGTCAATACAAATTATGAATACTCCGTCGCAACCTGGATAAGAATGGTATGATCCAGGGTCTTCATTTCCATCATCTCTAAGTATGAATCTGACCATGCGATTACAGGTCATTAATGAAAATTGTTAACAAGTGCGAGGGAAATCACTATTGATGTCAATGAATCCCAAGGTACCCCAATAAAATCCAACAAATGTGAATAAATGAGTTGAATTCAAACACTCGATGGAATCTCCCAATCATGGGTCAATGATGTGAACCTATTGTTGAAAGCGAAGAAACCTATCATTGAGGCTTGCAAGCTCTAAGGTACTAAATGATTCCTAAGTCTTGTTCCTGGATAATAAGTTGAATTCGACAGGAAAAGACTCATCATAGGAGGGCCTTGATGTATCCCCCATCAATGACACAAAATGAGTAACAGATTTGAGGTATATCAGAGCGTGGAGTGATTTGGAACTGACACAGGGAACGCCGACATGGTAGAATATTTATAACTGCAGATGGCCAACTCAATAGAAGGCTTATTAAGGCTAGACTTCTCTTGAACATATGAACGACACAACAATGGTCTTGGCAGCATTGACTCAAGGAGGACCCACCATACAGACATGCGGATGGTCAAACAAGAGACAAATGGATTTCCCAACCCAGATTCAATCATGAAGGGGGGTGTCATGTTCAAGAGCGACTATTACTGCCACTAACATAGATACAGAGACACATTTGTTTCCAAAATTTTCCTCCACCATTTCTGGCGAGTACCTCTTTATTTTTACGCAAGCTTGAGGAGGATAACATATGCTTGTTGATGTAATCTCATCCTTCAGACGAGTCCCTGAGAGTATGTTTAATGAACCATAAGAAGGAGTGGTTCGGTCCCATATGGTTCTTTCGGTGTTTGTTTAATGAGTCCAAAGAGAGAAAACTCGGAGGTTTTTCATGTTTAGAGAGTTTGAAAAACACTTAAAGAGAACTCCAACAATTCATTTTTCGTAAGTTAATCCGATGAGACCAAAAAAGTGATAACCTACCACTCATCAAATGTTTTTTTCAAATATTTTTACGAGCATGAAAAGAACAAGGTTGCTTGGCAATCTTTTCATTTTTATGAAGCGTAAAAAGAGCTTAAAGGATACTCCATAGGTTTCTTTTTTTGTGTTACCATTACAAGTACAAAAAAGCAAAAAAAGTATACTCGGTTATGTTCTCATTGATTTACGAGCATGAGAAAGAACAAAAACTAAGCTCAGAATTTTTTCTGAAAAACCCTAAAAGAATTTGTACATATATATAAAAACAAACCAAAAACGTATCTTTATTCCAATGTTTCCACTCCTAGATCTTTAATCTGCTAAAAATCAACACTTGCATTGTCATTAGAATTTTAGGGTTTAGGTGAAATATATAAAATATAAATAAAAAGGTGAAAAAGTCAATAAAAATGGGTAAAACTTCATTTCACTATTCCATTTGGTATTTCACCTAAACTTTGTTCCAAAACCCCCTATTTACCTCAATTTTCCACTGTGGATTGCTGGAGGCATGGTTGATCATTCGACAAATGATCTCCGCTGAACAGGCAATTTTCATCTCTTTCAACTTTTCATGGATCAAAATTTGTTTTTTGTTGGTAAAAAATGGATTTTTGAGTTAAGTTTTCAAGGGTACTCGTGCGTGGAGGTCGTCGCAGGCGCCCTATATCGAGCCCTGTGATGACCCAGGGTCTTCGTAGATGACCTTAAAGCTATCCTGCGATGACTATGCACTGTATGGATGCCCAAGCCTGCGATGTGCACAATTCAAAAAGTATTTTGATATGTATTTGCCAATAAAAAGTTTCTAGGGAGAAGATAAAGATGCTAATCTCTCTTTTATGTTCCATTGTAGGTTTTCCATGGTAAGAATGTTGGAATGGCATGAGAGAGAGCATGAGGAGGAAGACTACTTTTTAGGGAATGACCCGGGAATGGTAAATGTCCTCCGACAGTATGGACTATTAAAATTCTTCAAGATCCAGGGCATGAGGGCCCAGTTGAGGTTACTCGAATACCTAGTTAACATGTGGGATGTGAGCCAATAGGTATTCCGCATGGGTTCTCACATTGCGATAGATATCGAGGATATCTACTTCTTGATCGGTCTATCTCGTCGTGGGTCCCAATTTATGCTTACAGGTAGCAGAGGAGGTGGTGATCCTATGAGCCACTATGTCAGTAAACATTGCATGCCAGGTACTCAGAATCATAACAGAAAACTCACTATTAGATATGTCTGTGACTTGACTCTATGGACCATCCTCTACACCATCACATGCATGGCAGGGAGTGTTGTTGGTTGTGGAGCCTAATTATCTTCTTGATTTAGAGGTCTTTTACTTTCAGTCGTGTTTATACCCCATGAAGTATTTACACCCCAGAAGTATGTACACTCTTCCATGCGAGGGAGTGCAGAGGGGGGGTACCCCCTCTGCGGGGTCCGGGGGGGCTATCCCCCCGACTGGGGGGTCTGGAAGCAAGTGGTCCCCCAGCGGGGGTTCAGGGGTAGCATCCCCCGATGGGGGTTCGGGGGCAAAGCCCTCGAAGCAAAAATTGCCTTGTAAAAGTATATTGTAATTTCATTGTAAATCTGGACCGTTCATTATAAGGTCGCAAATCTAATGATAGAGATTATGTTAGGGTTTTTTTCCCTAGAAGGCAACCCTCTTTTATGAGGGAAATGTATTGCAGCTATGTATGTGGGTGAGTATTGTATTATGAGAGAGGAGACTGGAAGAGAAAGAAGAGGAAGTTACAACGGGTTTTTGCTGTAGGTTGTATCCCTTAATTTTGTTGGATAATAATAAAGAAAGGACTTAGTAATTTCTCTGGTGGACGTAGCCCACACTGGGTGAACCATGTAAATCTGTGTCTCTCTTGTATTGTGTATCTTCTGTGTTTTGTTTCCTCATTTGTTTTGTTTTATTGCTCCGCGGTCTTGTTTTTCTAACAAGTGCAGCTCCCCATATGGCTCTTCAGAGCTATTTCTAGTATGCGTTGGAATGTATGGAGCCCCGAGTTTTCAACTGGTGTGATGGGGTTCTCAGAAGCATGAAAAAATAGTTGACCAGGTGCAAAAATGGTGAGCTGAAATAGTTTGGATACAATTCAATTTTGGTGTCCTTATTCCTAGAGAGGGTCCCATATTTATGCTTGCATGTAGAGTGGGGTATACCTGCTCCTTAGGATCCAAGATTGAAGAGGTGGGTTGACCTCATGGAACGGCATGTAACTGGTCCTATCATCAAGTATAATGATGTTTTCTTTGATTGGTTGAGGACCCAGATGGTTATGGTTGACGATTATGCCTATTTCAGTTTAGACTTACGAGGTGATCCAGACTTGGTTCTTACTGAGGGTTCCCAAAGGGGGGACATAGGTAAGAAGGACATTTTGTTTTTATGATGATTTTGTGATTTTTAATATAAAATGTTTTTATGTGTTTGTTTATCCGATGACTAATCAAATGCTCTTTTGATGATACAGACATGGGACCTTACCAGGTTCATCCCCCATCCAGAGGCAAGGGGAGAGAGTTGATGTAGCAGGAGTAGTTATTGTTGACTACAAGATCCTAGAGCAGAATCTAGAGGGGCTCATGATGAACATCTCGGATGCCTCTATCGATGATATCTCGAGGCATTATCAACGCCATACAGTGGGTGTGTTTGCTTCCATTGGTCGACTACTCTGTAAATTAGCATGGGTAGTCACATGTTATAGTGAGCAACATCCTTGATTCTCTATTTGTATATGAAGCCATGTGCTTCACATTTTGATATTTTGGTCTTCTGAAAAAAACACTTTTTGTAACACTTTTATCGTTATATATATATATATGAGGCTTCTACCAGCTTGCTTGTTGTATATACAAAGTGTGATTGGATTTTATAAATGTCTCAAATGTTTGTCTAATACATAATTAGCCAAAGCATCTGTTAATGTATTTAGACATCTAGGAATGTATTGATATTCAATATAATCAAAGTGATGCTCCAAGATGTGAATTCGTAAATATAACCTTAATAAAATAGGACTTTGAATGGAGTAAACATTACTCAACTGTGGGACTACTAACTGTGAATAGAGTCGTACAATAAGATGACGGATTCCAAGTGAAACATCATTGGTCAATAATTCGATGACTGCACTGTATTTCGCAATATTGTCAGTTGCCAGACCAAGGAAAACACCATGTAGACTAATCAATTCATCTGTAGGTGCATAGATTTCCTGAGCAACATATGCTAAGTTCTGAGTACTACAACTAGCGCCATCATTGAAGCCAATGTAGGGTAGAGAAGACACCGACATCTGGAAACCAATCACAACACAAGGTAAGCAGCTGAAGGTCGAAACCAAACAACAAAAAAACACACTAAAGTATGATACACTAAAGTACAAGCACTCACGCAAAAATGACTTAAGTATAGTACTTCTTTAAGTAAAGCCCATTTCTAGGTTCACTCAAAGGAATTCCATCATAATCAACCAACTCATAAGCTCCCTTCTCCAACACATGTTTGACAATATAAGGACCTCACCACATGGATTCGAATTTACCGGCCCATAGCAAATCACGATCCTGTTCGTAAAAAAAAAACTAGATCACCTTTAGAAAAAACACGTGGCTTGATATGTTTGTAATATTGGGCTTTAACACGTTTCTTCTGGGTTTCAATAACTAAGGCAGCATCGCGACGGGTTTTGTCTAGTTGCATCAAATATAAAAGATGCTTTTCTTCAGTAGAGGTATTGGGGGGAAATTCAACGGCCAGTTTCAAATATGGTATTTCACATTCAATCGGCAAGATAGCTTCAATAGCATAGACCAGCTTGAAAGGTGTAAATCCCGTGGAAGACTTAACAGATGTCCGATAGGCCCATAATGCTGAGAATAAAATCATGTGCCAGTTTGTCTTATGAACTCCTATCATTCGTCGAATAGTAGTAATGAGAACTTTGTTTATTGCTTCAACCTGGCCATTGCCCTGTGGGTAATAGGGGGTTGAGTTTTCATGGTGAAGACCCAACTTTTTAGTAAGTTCGGACATCATAAAATTACAAAAATGACTACTTTGATCAGTAACGATAGCTTGAGGGATACCAAACCGAGTAATGATGTGGTTGAATATGAACAATGCTGCAATTTTACCGGTGTTATCAAATGTAGGCATCGCCACGGCCCATTTAGTGAAATAATCCACAACTATAATGATGTATCCATGCCCCCCAGTCGAGTGAGGGTTACAGGTCATGAAGTCAATGCCCCATTTGGCGAATGGACCAATGGAAACTACAGGATGTAAAAAAGTAGGATGAGATCTTATCTTGTTATTATAATTTTGGCAAGCATGGAATTTATGGACATTAGTAATGCAGTCCTTAAATAAAGAAGGCTAGAAATAACCTGCTCATAAGATCTTTTGGGTAGTGGCATACCCAGACATATGACCGCCACATGCTCCAGAGTGACAGTCATTCAAAGCTTTCTTAGCTTCATCGTAGGTGAGACATCGTCGAAAAATAGAATCAATACCACGGTGGTAAAGGGTATCACCGAGGATGATGTACTGATGAGCTTGATACCATATGTGATGATGATTTGTACTAAATAGATCAGGTCGGAAGGTTTGAGTCTGGAGATAGATAATAATATCACCATACCATACGTCATCAAAACTGATCAGAAAAAGGGATTCGTCAAGCAAGTAATCCTCTACCACATTTTCTGTCTCAATGGAGAGAAGGTCACATATCAATTTAGCAAAAACCAAGGATTTATTTGACTTAGTGCGTTCAAATTCCAAGTCAAACTCATGGAGAATCACTATCAATTTAGAGTACTTTCCCCCAAGCAATTATCGGGTAAGGATATGTTGCATGGGGTTGAAATCGGAAATAACAGTGGTTCTGCATAATAATATATAATGACGAAAAGGTTGAACAGCTTGAACAACTACCAATGCCAATTTCTCCACATGGAGGTATTTGGTTTCGGTAGTTGTAAGACTTCGACTCAAATAGTATATCACTTGTTCCTCATGCAAATCATCTTCTTGGACTAAGACCATAGCAATGGTAGAGTCCGAAGCAACTAAGTAGAGGAATTAATCCCGACTATAGTTAGGGGGAAACCATAATGGTGTACGGGTTAAGGAAAGTTTCAAATATTCAAAGGCTTTGTTTGTAGTATCGTCCCATACAAACTCGTAACCTTTCTTGAGTAGCCGAGTGAATCCTTTTGTTAGTTCAGCATAATTGGGGATGAAATGACGCAAAAAAATTTCCTTCCCTTGCAAACTTTAGAGCTGGCGTAGTGTGGAAGGAGGAGGTAGATTAAGGATAGCCTCAACCTTCAAGGGATCTACTCGAATCCTGTGTATCGACACGATAAAACTGAGAAGTAGGTCAGACTCCACACAAAAACCACATTTATGTGGGTTTAAGAGGATACGATAATAACGAAAACGTACAAAAATGGCCCTTAAATGTGTCGGGTGATCTTGACGACGCATAGAATGCGTCGGTAGATCATCAAGATAGGGTTGCACAATGTGCTTAATATCATGGAAAGCATAAGACATAGCGCGTTGAAAAGTCGCGCCAACATTCTTGAGACCAAAGGGTAATTTCCGGTAGGCAAAGGTTCCCCAAGGGTAGATAAAAGCGGTCGTGTGTTGGTCCACGGGTAAAATATTAATTTGATTATAGCCAGAGAAACCATCCATTAACGATAATATTTCACTGTCAGCACAGTCCTCAACGATCTGGTCAATGAAAGGGGTTGGTTAATTGTCTTAAGGACAAGCCTTGTTTATGTCCCTATAATCTACACAAACATGAATGGTACCTTTTTTTTTATTCACCGGAACTAGATTGGATACCCAATCAGTCAAAGCCATGGGATAGACAAAGCCAGCTTTAAGAAGTTTTCCAACTTCAAGCTTGATAGCAACATCTTTGCGTGGGTGTACTGGGTGAAGTTGTTGCCTAACGGGTTTAGCATCCTGGTATGTCTTAATCTCGTGCACAACGATATCATGATTGATACCTGGCATTTCCTCGTAACTCCAGGCGAAAACATCACATAACTCTTGGAAAAGGGCTTTATAAGTGTGGACCTCATCAGTAGAACATGAGGCCCCAATATAAACATTCTCCACGACTCTGGGTTTAATGGATATGTCGAGAGGGACGATAGGTGAAATGTTTCTCAAGTTCCCTTTGTACAAAACATCATGTGTTGACTCAGGAACTGAATAAATAACAACAACGGTCGACGGAGTCAAAATCTGTTGGTAACTCTCTATGGTGTCATGCTCTAGGAAGAGAATGGAGTGATGATGCCCATCGTCCCAGGGAATTTCTTCCATAGACATGACTGACATGATCATCTCATCATAGGAAAAATCATGTGAAATGGATCAGGAGATGAATCACAGAGAGGAGGGGGTTGCGAATTGAATAGCTTGATAAGCAGATTCGACCAGACTTAAAGGCATCTTGTCATCTTAACAAAGGTAGTCACCAGGGTTAGGTACTACCCATGGGTCATATGACTCAGGGGTTTCACGAACAGTGGTGGATATCATATTAATAGAGGCAACAAAAGGAGAGGGAATATTGGGTGGTGGGATTGGAAATGTACCCATCAAAGTTGAATCTTTCAAAAGACCCACTATGGCATTCTTGTAACCAGGGGGTGTCTTTGAGATAAAAGGAATGTTGCTAGTATAAGAATCAAAATTAAAGAAGTCTAGTTGGTCAATAGTAACGACCTTTCCTTGGTGCGAGAATCGTACCACATAGAAAAGGGTAGACACAACTGCACACATGGATTCAATCCAGCTACGGCCAAGTAAAAGGTTATAATCAAGAGGTGCATCGAAGACCTCAACCTCGACATTGACCGATTTACCTTCCAACGTAATAGACTATGATGGAAGAACATAGTAATGTTTAAAACCTGTACCAGTGAAGGCCTTAAGTGTATTGTGTGATTCAGTGAGGGTGGGAGAGTCAATGGCTTTCCAACAAGTAATGTACATAATGCAAGTTGAGGCTCCTTCATCAATAACATTTATATAGATATTCTTGCTTTCAACAACAACTTGGATTTGAAATGTTAATTGAGGAGGAAGCCTTGAAACGTGATATTCCAGGTCAAATATTACTAGATTCGTATCCATAGGATCAATTCCACCAATGGCCTTTAACAATACCTTCCGTTGAGTAGGACAACTTTGAAGGACTTCGAGAGCTGACATTGTGGAGGGTGCTTGCACAAGATCTTCTACAATACTGTAGTTTTGGGCAGCACGTGCATGAGGATTGAATGCAGACTTTCGAACAACGCCCTTAGGAAGAGGGTGAAGAAATGTATCGAGACTCGGTCTTTCAAGATGAAGAGGACCATTTGGAGGTGAAGTTGAAGGAGAAGGTTGAACCAATGAGGGTGGTATATCATCAACTTTATCTTTTGATGGAGAATAATCTTTGGTTCAAGATTGGAACTTTGTTCTTTTTAGAGTCACCAGTACACATAAGAACATAAGATGATGTGGAAGGAGAAGCTTGGTCATGAATGACCAATTGGGCTTGTTTCTAAGAAGGGAAAGGTTGTGACAAAAAAATAGGTGTAGAAGGTTTCTCGGTCCCTTGGAGGAACTTAGTAACCTCAACACGTCTCAGAAAATCTTTTGTCTAATGATCGTCACCCCAAATAAGGCAAGGGTAACGAGGTTTACCTTTATCTTTCTCATCAGCGATTTGCGTTTTGGTTTTATTAGATTGTGGATTATTATTCTTGTCCTCCTTGTTCTTACCCTTCCCTTTCTTTTTATTTTGGTTTTTCCCGGTAGGTGCAAATTGAACAGAATTAACCTCAGTGGTCTTATCGGTGGAAGGAGTAGGAGTAAGAGCATTTTGTGCATTAGAATTATTAAATTTGGGATTGAAGTGACTGGCGTGTGTAGATTGAGTCTCAGCATGAAAGGTGCCAATCACACCATCAACAGCATGAGAAGTTGTTGGAGGTGTTGGGGTAGGATTTATGGAAGGACGAGGAGCATCAAGGATCAAATCATAAAGCGTTCTCGTTTGCGAATAAATGAGATCTAGATATTGAGCATGACTAATCGCATGTTCTTCAATGAAAACACCACCCATGGAAACATCACGAGCGATAGGTCCAATGAGTGATTTGGTAAACCACTCAGCCAATAGTTGGTCAAGAAGAGGAACTTTGATCAAACATCTTCTCCTCCTCCACTCATGAATGTGATCAAAAATATGAGTGGATGAGGATTGCTTGAAAGAACTCCAAATTTCGATCCCTGTCTCATATTGAATCGGTAACTGATAATGTGTCAAAAAGGCCATGGCTAGGGTGTTAAATTCATTGAAGAAACCTTGTGGTAACTCGATGTACCATTTTTCTGCCGAACTCGTGAGAGTTCGTTGGAAAAGTCATAATCTAATGGAGCCATCCATCAAGAAGTTGGATGAACACCAAGATGAAAAGTCATAACATGATTATTTAGATCCTCTCCTGTTCAACCGTCAAATTTAGGAATGTCAGACGGTAACCTGGCCGGTATGATGGGCCAATAAGGAGAATGTAAAATAGGATCATTCGAAATCCTAGACAGATCGGGTAAATCCAAAGTGGCTAGAAAAGGCAATTGTCAGTTCACTTGAGGAAACTGGTAGTTCTGAGGGGGAAGCCCCATAGGTATACCAATAGTACCATAAGCAGTCTGCAAATGATTAGACAATCCTGACAGATTCGGTTGTGGAGGATTTTGAGGCATATAGCTCGCACGGTTGGGTTGATTAGGGATGTTCTCTTGGAAAGGAACATGAGATTGCAAGTTTTGACCCCAAGTGGGATTCAAAGAACCTGGATACAGTGGACTGAGGTTAGGGGGTACAAAAGAATTGACTTGAGGATGTTTCCCCCCAAACGGTTGTAGATTTCCTTAGAAAGGAAGATTCCAAGGTTGAGTTTGTAACATAGGTACGTTTTGTCCATAAATTGGATTATGGACTCCAACTTGAGGTTGCCCCTCAAGTTGAGGTTGTTCCCCAATATGAGGTTGTTCCCCAAATTAAGGTTTCCCCCCAGCTTGAGGTTGACCTCCAACAAGAATATGGAAACCAGAAGTGATGGGAAGATTGGTGCTTCCAACTGGATTGGAGATACTAGGGACAAGATGGTGAGATCCTCCTAGAAAAGGTGGAGGAGTAACATAAGGCCCTCTAAAGAGTATTTGGGTAGGTGTAGGAACAAACTGACTCACAGTGCTATATTGAGGAGGAACAAAAATTACAGAACCTCTGGATGGAACCTAGGTAGGGATAGCAATGGAAGTATTCAGAGCTTTATACCCAGGGGGAGTGATGGATTAGGTCTAGGTGAAAGTGGTGTCCCAATAAGAGCTTGGGTGATGACCACATTCCCGGTAGAAACCATGGTAGCTCGTGGTATCATAATAGAATGGGCCATCTGGAGAGGAATAATCGAGTGAGAACCAACCAATAATTGGTCTGAAATGGCGGTCACACTACTGGTAGTACCAGTGAAATGGTCTAAAGGTAACATATAGGTAACAAACATCTCAGGCATTTGTGATGCCATAGGTTGATCAGGACTCGCTCCTAGGTTGTTGTAAAGATAACGTACTATCAAAGGGACAGAACTAGGATTAGAAGTTCCGACAGTGTGAGTCGGGGTCCTAAAATATTCAATCTGAAAATGTGGATCTTCTACTCCAGATCCTGCGTTAGGTCCAGTAGGTACTTCAGTATTATCAACAACAACAATTTCTCTGAACAATTTCATCTGAAGTATACGTGCGTCTTGTCTAATACTCAACAATGGATTTGGGGGAAGCTGGAAAGCTTCTAAGGAATCTGAAACAATTTGAAATCCTTCTAAAGAGTGTGTTCTTCCAACTTCAAAAGCTACTTCGTTGTTGACTACTCCCTGAGGAGAGCCTTCTGGTGAATTAAGAAGCAAAGGTTTGTAACCTTCTGGATCTTCCGAGGGTAGCCCTTGCATCCTACGTGAATGACGAAGGCTAATGTTAGCTGAACCAAATAAAGAATGGAAAAAATCTATGGCCAACTAGAGAAAACAAAACAACACTCACTAATAAAATCTAAGAATCAAACCAAACAAACAAACCTTCTTGTTCTGAAGTCGCTAGTTGGTGATGAAATCCAACGTCGCGAAATCAATACAAGAAGGGGTTAGGATAAGAAGGTGGAAAAGTTACGTTGACAACCTGCTTAATGAACTTACACCCTAGTGCAATCTCCCACACATAATTGTGGGTATACCCTCCAAGGAACCCAAGTGAGTTTGGCCAACGTCGATTCCAGGTACCGTGAAGACTTTCCCCTCCACAGTCACCTTGTGTAAATACCCTAAAGAGATAGGCTACTAAGGTTACCAACTACAACAGTGATGCCTGAGAAAGCAGTCGACAGTCCGATCCACGCGCAAAGATAGGTTATCTATCCCAAAATCAACTCGAAAGGCTTCCACTCATAATTTTGAGTATACCTTCAAGTGACCCCCAATAATATGCACAATCTCTACACCGGGACCAACAAAGCAGGGTGAGTAACTCTGCCAGTCTAAATGCAACCTCAGGTTTGACCCTTGTGTGAGAAGGGTTTCCCAGGACAAAATGTAGCAATTGTATTTGAGATCTCCCTATAACAAGATACTATTATGTGTTTTGATGCTTTGGAGAGTGTGCCTTACAACCTATTTCAAAGCATTATCCTAGCTAATGTTGGTGAAAAATATCCCTAGAAAATAAAAGTTACTAATAAATTTTAAATTTGTGTTGTGTTTTAGAGGTTGTTGTTTACTCAAAAAGGGAGATGAAGATGAAATTGATGATGTTTTGACCTTGACCCAATAAAATGCAAAAAGAGATGAATGTGCAATTTTTCAATTCAATGAACTCTAGTTACAATAGGGAGAAGGTATTTCTTTTGAAGTACAACAAGCTACAAATTGCAATTTCTTAATTCCGAAAGAGTACAATTCCAAACAATCATGAACTACAAAAATTTCCAATTCTTCTTTTTAACCAATATTTCGAATGTAACAATTTTCTTATGAAGGATTACTAAAAAGAATAAATGAATTCAGTTCTTCCTTTCCAAGACAAAATCAGAGATGTGATGACGAAAGGAAAATGTAATCCAAGAAAATCAATACATTCTCAACACAATTCCCAAATCAAATTCGTAATATAGGAAAAAATGAAGAAGACAAGAAAACCTTTTGTCACATGTAGGCGACAAGTGTTTCTTAATCAACAACCAATCTGACAAAAAAATTGAATCCAAAACTTAAAACAAACTAAAGACCCTTTTGTCAAACAAGCACCCAGATCAAGATCTGAGATTATATCCTTGTGACAATGAGCACAAGAAAAAACTTGCAAAATTCAAAGAAAGACTTTCAATCACTGAAAACCAATCACAAGCAAGCTTTAAACTCAGGAATCAATAAAACATGGGCATAAGAAGTTCACCCTAGGAAACTAAAGCAAATCTGGGTGGTAAAAGGAAAATTGACCCACTCCAAAAAATTCTACAGGAGTCGTCGCAGGCTGGGTATGGGACACAGTGTGACGAGCCAAGGTCATCACAGGCTTCTAGCAGGACACAGTGCGACGTCGTCGCACTGGAATGGTCAAGCAAAGTGCAACATGTAAGGGTCGTCGTAGGCTGTCAATGAGACACAATGCAACAATATCTGTACATAAAGAAAAAATTGGGAAAAGGACAAAAAAAATAACTGAACTTCTAAACCGAGGGAGTCTAGATGGATCACCCACAGACTCAGAGAGTGAATTTAATCAGAGGAAGGTAAGCCAAAGGCAAATGGAAAGAAAAAAATCAAAAGGAGGTTTCATCCCCAGTATGGTCGCCAATTTTGTTATGGGACTTATTGGTAAAGGCAGACATAAACAGATCTCCCTAGATCCGCCTAGACCTAGAACAAAACAAAACAGAATATGTCACTTTCCCTAAGCTCTAATCATTGAGTTTACTATTTAACAAGAGATGGGAAACATACCATTTGAATATCACTTCCTCTTGTCATCATCGTCTTAGCTCCACTCCAGTGCTCCTGTGATATTGAATTTGCAAGGGAACACAAGACAACCAAAGTGAAAGAAATAATATACTCAACGAGAACCTATGTATGTGATCAAGGAATCATACAATAAAACAAGATGAGTTTTATGGGAAAGAAACATATCACTGTTATTATATTAAAGGGAAAGTGGAGATTACAACCAAATCCTTGATGTTGCAAGGTCCCTCGATGACCCTTTTCTCCAACACACACACTTTCTCCAATCTTGAATGCAGAAGATCCATAATGACTTGATGAACTGAAATGAGGCTCTCAAGAATGATCCAATGCAGAACCCTTCATACAATCTTAGCCTATTCAATCTTCATTAACCTTGAAATCAACCTTATCCTTTTCCATGAGAAATCCCTCTTTATATAAAGGAAAGAGATGAGATTAGGATGATCCCACCAAATCAGAGAAGCGATTAATATCCCAACCATATGGATGCCACATCATCTTCTAGAAGATCCCCTTCTAGAACTTTCGTGAAACTTCCCCTTTTCTAAGTCTTTTGACATTGTCGCACCCTAGCTGTAGAGAATCTTGCAGAGACATCACAACCTAGCTTTAGGGTAGAGGGCGATGATCAGGGATCATCGCACCTTGCATATGGTGAGGCCTGTGACAACCTTCCTTAATAGGGTTTTTGAGAAGAGAAAGTCAATCACTTTCCTCATGAAGAAAGGCTCTTTTTGGGAACATGAACACATGTTGTCAATGGATCATTGGGGTGACCAAAATAATGTGTAATAGGAGGAGAAGCCAATGCACCATAGTGGTGGTCTAGAGTGATCTGGACACACACCAGCAGTTACAGTAGTAAATTGCCACCTAGTCTAGTCTCTCGGGTAGTTACGAGAGTGCACTGCCACCTAGCTGAGTTAACTAGTCTATTAGTCTTCAGTTAACTGACTAAACAGAGTGAAGTGAGGAGGAGATCAGGGAATCATGAGTAATAAGTTAGTATGGTGATGATCCCAATGTTGCATGGTGATAATCTCAATGTAGCATCTAGACTCCACTCAACTAATCAAACTGAAGTGAAAATTGAAGAGAATATTCTCCTAGAGGAATATTCTCCCCTAAACTTTAGGAGATTGGATAATGACTAATAAAAAGAGGGAAAACCTTATGAAAAATAAATCCTAGATGTGTGTGAAGTACTCCAACACCCCCCTGAACATTGCTACGGTGAATATAAAGAATGGGTCCCGACAACGAGGCCATGTTAGGTACCCAAATACAAAAGATACACTAAAATAAAACGAGGAAAGAGGGAAAACCTCATGGGAAAAACACCCCCTCAAATTAAAATGTATGTAAAAAGAAGAACTGACAGTTGCTAGGCAATTGTGTCCTTCACTCTAATATGACTGCGCAGAGAATGAAACTTCTTCTCAACGAAGGTCTTGGTGAAGATGTCTACAGTCTGTTCTGTTGAAGGACAGAACTGCAGGTCAATGATCCCCTTGTGTACTAAGTCCTGGATGTAGTGCATGTGGATCTCGATGTGCTTCATCCACTACCTCTTAACTGGATCTCTGTAGAACTTCAAAGTGCTCTTGTTTTCACACCAGATGGCGATCAACCAATGAAACTGAATGCCCAAATCAATGAGAAAATGTTGTAGCCACATAGCCTGAATGGTTATGTTCACTACCCCTATGTACTATGCCTTAGCTGAAGATAGAGCAATAGCAGCCTGCTTCTTTCTCAACCAACAGATAGGCTTGAAACCAAGACTAAGTGAGTAACCAGATGTGGACTTGCGATCAATGTTATCACCAACCCAATCAGAATCAGTGAACCCAATGAGGTCCAATGTAGAGTTTGTTTCATAGTGAGTCCCAAAGGTGATGGTGCCCTGTACGTATCAAATGATACACTTTGCAGCCTTCCAATGTAGCTCATGCAGCTCCTGGTTGAACCTAGAGACTGCTCCAACTGCATAAGAGAGGTATTCTCTGGAGTGTGTGAGATACAACAAGCTCTCCACTAGTTGTATGTACAATGTGTTGTCAACCAGTGGAGTGTCCCCGCCATCCTCAAGTCTAACTCCTGATAAGAAAGGAGTTGGGGCAGACTTGCACTATGTCATGTGAAATCTCTCAAGAAGATCTCGTGCATACTTTTCCTGAGATAGTTTGATGCATGATGCATCATGACTGATGTCGAGTCCAAGGAAGAAATGTAGTGGACCCATGTCTGTCATTAAGAAACTGTCATGTAGAATCCTCTTGACTGCAGCAATCACTGAAGTCGAGCAACCGATGATCAACAAATCATCAACATATAGAACTAGGAGTAGAAGTGAATCAACTGTCTTGAGTATGTAAACATTCAAGACTTACTTACAATGTACAAAGTTCTGTGACAACAGGTAGGAGTCCATATTGGCATACCATGCCCTCAGAGCCTGGTTGAGGCCATATAAATACTTCTTTAGTCACAAACCAAAGATGAATCCTACAAAAACCCCTAGGGCTACTCCATATAGATCTCCTCAGAGAGATCGTCATGAGGAAATTCATTCTTCACTTCCATCTGATGGACTTCCCATCCCTTGGTTGTCACAATGGAAAGTGCCAAACGTATTGAATCCATATTTTCTACTGGAGTGAAGGTCTCATCATAGTCAATGCCATGCACCTGCTAAAAGCCTTTGGAAACTAGCCTGGATTTGTATCTTCTAATATGTCCATCCATTGCGCTCTTGGTCCTATAGACCCATCTGCACCTCACAAGTTTCCTTCCTGAAGGAAGGGGAACCAGATCCCAAGTATGGTTCTTGAGTAGGGAGTTCTACTCCCTCTGCATGGCGGACTCCCAAAATGGATTTCCAGCAGCCTCACCATAAGACTATGGATATGAAGATTGAACCAAGAAAATATGCCTGGGTGGAAATGGTTCAGTGGCATTGAGTGCAAGAGGAGGATCCTTGAAATTAGATCGAGTCCTCCTAGTATCAGTTGGGTCCCCAACAAGATCCCCTGCATCTTGAAGAGTACTCTGGGCCCACTTGGGCCTCGGCTCTGGCTCTATATCTGCATCTGACTGTACTGACTCTGTATTTGGATCATCTGAATCCTATGAATCAAAAATCTCATCTGAAGATGCGTCAATATGTGCATGCTCATCATATTTGACAGGTGGAAGAACAAAAATGTCTGCATGAGGCTATTGAGGTACATGCGAGACACTTTCCTCGAATTGGACACTACGCTCAATGATGAGATGGTCTGACGAAAGATCAATGAGTTTGTATCCCTTCACACCATTGGGGTGTCCAACAAAGATACAATATGTGCTATGTGGATCAAGTGCCTTCCTCTTCTCAAGGGGAATCTTGCCCCATGCACGTGAACCAAAAATATGAAAGTGGGTCACTTCCAGTTTGAGGCCGCTCCAAACTTCGTAGGGGGTTTTATCCTTGATGGATATATGGGGAGATTGTGTTGGATGTAGGTTGCACAATTAAGTGATTTGGCCCATAATCTCTAAGGAAGTGACTTTGCATGTAGCATGCAAGATGCCATCTCTTTTAGAGATCTATTTTTCCACTTAGCAACTCTGTTTTGTTGCGGAGTATAGGGAAACCTGTGATGCAACTAAATCCCTACCTCATGACACATATTATGTATCTCATGGTTGACATACTATCCTCCATTATCTGTTTGGAGGAATTTGATTTTCTTTCCTGACTATGTCTCAACAAGGGCTTTGAAATCTTTGAGGTGTTGAAAGACCTCTGATTTTTGCCTAAGAAAGAAAATCCATGTGAAGCATGAAAAATCATCAACAAAAATGAGCACATAACTTGATTTTTTGATTGATGGATGTGGAAAAGATCCCATGAGGTCACTATGGATCATATCTAAAGGAGATGAAGCTTTTTGTGTCTTTCCTTTGTCGAATTTCTCTGGAGGGTGTTTTCCAAGAACACATCCCTCACAAATTCCTTTGGAGGAGTGGATATCGGGTAGACTATCAACCATTCTCTGCTTGCTAATTTGTTTCGTATATCTGAAATTTAAATAACCGAACCTTTCATGTCATATCCTACTTCTTTCATCAGCATGGATAAGCAGTAATGCAGAATCTGGTTCAATAAATTCAGAAAATGTGTAGAGTCTACATTGATGATTTACCTCACCAATAGCAACCCTGGAATTGGTTTGCATGTCATAGATATCCACTGCATGAGGTGTGAATATGACTCTCTTTCCAATGTCGGAGTTATTCATCGGATACATAGAGAGAAGATTGACACAAAATTTGGGAACGTGCAACACATTCTCGAAGCTTCTGTTTGTGAGTTCAATCCTTCCTTTGCTGGTGACCTCAACTAGAGAGTTGTCCCCCATTAGAATAGGAGGACCTTTGCATGCATCCCATGAAGAATAAACTTCTTTTTTGTCATCCATGTGGTGTGATTCTCCTAAATCTACGATCCAAGCATTAAGAGAGGAGTTGATGGCAATCAAAGCATGGCTAGAATTAACTTTCTTGGGATTTTGATCTTTTGGCTTCTTCTTCGTGGCACCCTCAGGGATGTGATCTCCAAGGTTGTTTTGCTTAAGTATTTTGGTCATTAGATCTATCTTTTTCTACATACATGTGGATTATGGGTGGAATCCTTTATGGCAGTAAGAGCATTTCTGCCCTTTTCTTCCTTTTCCCCCTTTGGATCCGGAGGCACCGTGGAAGGGTTTTGAGTATCCTTCCTTCTTTGGATTTGCATGTGCTTTCCTTTTGTCTTTGTATTGAGATTTCTGATATTGATAACCTCTACCATCTTGCACAGTAAGTGCATGTGCCTTTGGGCCTTTGATTTTTCCCATATTGATGAGCTTGCTCTGTTCTTGTGTCAGAGACTCGATAAAGTCCTCAAGAGAGGGAATCTTTCAGGTAGATCCAGATGTGAATCTAACTTAATGAAATGTGGATACAAACACTGAGTATTTTGGACCAATTTTGGAGAGAATGGTGAGAACCATTTGTTTCTCCTCCTTAGATTTATCAACCCCACAAGCTTTGAGTTACAACAACAAATCCTTATATTTGGTAAAGAAATATTAGAGATTGTCAAAGGTTTTTGGATCCAATGTGGGCAATTCCACCTCGAGCAAGTGTCCCCTCATTTCGTCCTATTTTCCAAAGA
>JZKD02S0696265.1:178291-215278 GCA_000966675.3 Picea glauca | reverse complement strand
AGGAGGACATCATAGGCACATTGTTCAAGGTCAAGGAGCCTATTTGAGGAGAGTGCTTCACTTTTTAAAGAAGATTTGTCATTGCAAATTCTCAAAGGCACACTGTTTAAAAAGCATGTTGATAATATCTTGATTGGTCAAAGGGTCAAAAGGAGAAATGCACAAGAAAAGAGGAGCTCTCCACCTTCTTTGGGATTTTTATTGATGTTTTTGGAGAGGAAGTTGCTAGAAGACCTCTCATGGAGAGCGCTTACCTTGAATATAATTTTAGAACCTCTTTCATGATGGATCCATAACCTTCTAGAGTGTTCTCTATGATGTTTTATTAGAAAGTTTATCAAAGAAGCTTCGAGAAGAAATACCCCTTATAGATGTTTCTAGAACACACTGTTCTTCACATACAGGGAGGGCACCCCACATAGAAGTATCTAGAAGCTCCTCTAGAAGCATGCCTACTTAGAAGTCTCTAGAAGAGGGTGCCCCAGGAGTTTCTAGAGAATTCTATGGGCTGTCAATGGAACTATAAAAAAGAGTCACATCCTCATTTGCAAGGTGTGTTTTCATGGTGGAGAAATCTGAAATACCCTAGGCTATGGGGCTGCAAGTTGAAGATATCTTTGCAATATTTGGAGCTTATTGTCGACATATTTAGGGTTATCCTCTTGTATTGTAGGGATGCTGTTATGTGCTTTGTTTTCTCTTCTTTTCTGGAAAATATTTCTACTGTTACAGGGTTTGTTAACCAGCATAGGGGCCCTGAAAGTGTGAACTGTTGTCCTCTTAAGGCTTATTAATATCAGATCTGGATTGAGTTATGTATGGGGGCTTTTATTCAATAGAAGATTGTCTTTTTACTTGATATATTTAGCTTTGATATAACTTGAGGCAAGTTCTTAATGGAAGTACTGTAGTATCATTTTGAGCTCTGTACATTGGCTGTAAGTGTAGTTTGCAGACCTGTTATAACTGAAAATACTGCTATTTATGGCATGTTGATTGGTTTAATGTGTTTCATAATCAAGTTTACAACTCAATTAAGTGTTTTTGACTCCATAGCCTAGATAAGGCACTCATTTACTAGAATTCACCACCATATATATATTGAAGACTTCAAATTTTCTGTATTGCCAAATCTGATATTAATTATTTGGTTTTAAGGGCAAATTGGCAATCCTATTAGGGAAACCTCCCTTCTGCTGGAAAAGAACTAGCCTAAAGCGAGGGCAGTGGCCACTGGCCACTGATGTGGCAATTAGTGTCACTTCTAAATTGCCCTGGGATTTGTGCTTGGTGATTGGACTTATCTTTTGTGCAAATCTTGAAAGTAACAGGTAGCATGGCTTGTTGGAACACGGAAAACTTTTGAAAACTAAGAATGGTCATTAAGGTTGTCATTAGTTATTTATGGATATGGCAATGTTGTCCTTTGGGAAACCATGCAATATTTTTAAGTGGATGGCTTAAAACTTGTACGAGTAGTTAGTGATGGATGTTGTTGAAATATGTGTTTAATCTTACATCAAGTGCATGTCTTCTTGTGCATAATTTTTAGGATGAGCAGGCATATACATGATTACAAATTATCACGTTTTTTGAAGCTTTAAGTGTATCTTTTACGTAGTTATCTAAAGCCCTTTATGAGCTTTTCAATGTTCAGATCTTTTGAAGTCAAAGTCCACATATCATTAAGACCCTCGGGGCTGAACCCTGTGTTGATCTTGAAGCGGCATATTAATAACTCTAGACTTGCCTTGTTAGCTATGAAGAACAAGGATTCCTAGGATGGAGCAGATTAAGAATTTACTCGAATGGTTAGCTATAAAGAACAAGGACTCCTAGATGAAGGGAAAAATACAAAATTGTCAAAGGATCTACCTATGACTACCAGCTATTTACTAGTTATAGTTAAATGTTTGTTGCTATACAATTAGAAAGAGCAGAAGTGAAAGGTCAAATAAGGTGAATCTATCAGATTTAGCTAAGCATTGATTTGCAAATGTGATTTAGCTAAGCAATGATAATAACAATTTTGTACCCAAGCAACAGCCATTTCAATACAGTAAATGTTATTCACAGAAAAAATAGATGTCTAGGCAGAAAAAATAGATGTCTAGACTTTGCTTATGGCGAGTAGCTAATGCGTTAATCAATAATCAAATGTTTGTGGTTATAAAATAGTAACGGAAGGAGAATGGAAGGGTTAGGAGGTGAGAATACTCATAAGTGCTTGTACAAGAGGAATCGCTGAGATTTAGATAAATTAACAGAACAAGATGTCAATCTATATACATCGACAAAACATTTCCAGTATTTAGGTCTATTTTTAAAATAAGTTGGACAATAAAGTGCGACACGTGAGGCCCATTGGGGGAACCCCTAGAAATATTAATTGGCATTCAAAATCTTAAGAAAATGTTAAAGGGACATCGCTTGATAGAAGCCAAGGACTATTTTAATCATGAGGAAACCAATTGGTGTGACATAACAGCTTTTCATGGCTTGGTATATGGAATTATTCTTTCAAATACCTTTGGGATGAAGCATGGACTCTAACCAGAAATTAGATAGGGCCTACTCCGTAAAGAATCATGGGAAATTTTCCTAATCCAAGGGTTCCATGCAAATGGAAAACACAATTTTCGCAACAAAGCAATTTTACCAAGACATTTATAAAGGTATCTAGTTCATGTAGTGAAGATTTCAGGTTCCACAATAAAGGAATTTTACCAAGACATTTATAAAGTTGTTTAACTCATGTCTTGAAGATTTTAGGTCCATTGGAGATGTGTATGGTGGACTTATGCTCTATGAAAGGAATGTAAGATTTCAGGTTCCACAATAAAGGAATTTTACCAAGACATTTATAAAGTTGTTTAGCTCATGTCTTGAAGATTTTAGGTCCATTGGAGATGTGTATGGTGGACTTATGCTCTATGAAAGGAATGTGCTTTAATTTGGAGGCTCCTTCATAAAGATTTGATGCTTATGGTCATAAGAATTAAATGGAATGCTCAATGCCCTCTTATCTGTAGTGATTCTTAACCCTTAAAATTGAATCACAAACAAGATTTCCCAGAGTAAGAAATCCCCTTAATTATATATATCAAAAAACTTATAAGGTAGGACAACACCATACAATGATCATTTTATGGAAGAATTAACTCTTGTTCACTTGCCTCTTCGAGGGGATAACCTCCCAATGAGCTAAACTCCAACATTCTCACATTTAACCTTTGTGCTCTGGATATGCTTCATTGAAACTTGCAATCTTTTAGCCACATTAACACTAATGAAATTATACTTGCTACTAGGGTTTATAGAAATAATGATCTTCTCTCACTAAAGACATCCATGACCTTGCAATAAGGTCTCACATGAAAATAAACTTTTACGACTCTCTTTATCCCTTTTTGTGGCATGAGACCACTTGTTTAAAATTTCTTTTTCATATTTTTCATCTAAAAGTTCCATAATCTTGCCATAGTCAAGTGAATCACACCTTATGGAATCATCAACTTTTAAATTAATGATGAGCCAATCTTTCCAACTCTAGCCATAGTGACTTTGTTTCTTTTATGCATTCTTAAATTCTACAACCATCAGTTTGTCTTGTAAAATACACCATTATTGTGGAAACCTGAAAATAGAACCAGGGTTTTGAAGAAATAACTTACTTTTCAACATAGCTACTTTGTGCAACAAGGGTTTTAGGGTGGTGAACTTGAAATGATCATAACTATCTCAAGAATCTCTATAATGACCCCAATTTTGAAATGCCACAATCACTCTGCTTTTACTAGCACTGATACTGTTGGTCTTGAGATTAAACTTAAGGCTCAAAGGATAATATCAGGCATCAAGAAAGTTTATGAGTGTATTTTTAAAGTGCTTTTTCTACCTTAGTTATATGAGAAAAAATTCCTTAGATGGAACTATCAATTTGATAGCACAGAGGTCGTTTTTCGTGTCCGAGTCAAAATTGTAATATTGAATGGAGTGAGAGAAAGATACAAAATTGTTAAATAGAGCAGGGCATCAATTACTGAAGAGTCCTACCTTGTTGCAGTGGAAGAAAGAGATAGTGTAACCTTGAATAAAGTATAAAATGCAGGAATCTATACAACAAACAAGTCTTGATTTATTCACAGTAAATGCAGAGGAAAAACTGCTTACCTAATAAATTACTGATACCATAAGATTACAGTAATTGTTGTACTAAATTGAAATCAAACATTTATCAAGGAATATGTAAAGAAATGCTGTGAAATGGAAAACAAAGAACACATAACCCAGATTTGAACAAAACTTGGAATCTCTGTCTGCACTTGTATTGATTCTCTGTAAGGGGAGTTTTCTCTATTACAATTGGTAAGAAGCAACCCTAAATAAGTCTTTAATCTATGTATTTATACATAATGGTCTCAACCCAAACGGTTGGACTTCTCATAATAGTAAATACTACAATATGTAAAACTGAAAGGTTCCATAAGCAACCCCCTTTGTCTCTTCGTATGCTGGTAGAGACGTTTCTTCTCCTCCTTTAGCTTGGAAACAACTAGCATTTGATCATGATCTATGTGAGTAGTATGTACATGTTGTCTTACTTGTTTCCAGATGTGTTTGCTTTCCCAAATTCGACACACTAGATGCATCTACTCACTAACTGTACCACCAACCCAGAAGGTTCTGTTGCTTCATTTGCTTAAAAAATGTATAACTTCTTTTCCACCTGAGACAACCTCTCCTGTATCTTCTTTGCTTCCAAAGATGTGGCCTATAGCTGCAAACTGGGATCCACTATCCATTTGTTTATTTGGATAAGATCGATTTGGTTCATTTGCTGGATGGTTGTCCGGGCTTCTTCTTTGCTTGTCTTAGAATTTTGTTGATTTTTTGCTATGTCAATCTGCCCTAGGGCCTCGGGAATACTATCTCCTTCAACGTCAAGTAGCCCTTTGTCTAGTGAAGACAATGCTTCTTCACAAGCTTTATTTACCTCTCTGGCCAATCTTTTGCTTTCGACCATATTTGTTTCCCAGGCTTTCAAAGTTATGTCACCTCGGGTTTGCTCAGAAAGAGACAATCGAGGAACCTTTGATACATCATCTTTTGGTATTAGTAAGACAACCTCCTGAAACTTAGCCCGAGCTGCAAGGGATTCTCTTTCTTTGATGTAAATGTTATTCAGGGAAATGTCTACCACCCGATAACAATTTTGAATGGCTTCTACTTTCGTAAAAAGATCTTGCTGGGCTGATTTCAGCTTTTCATGTACTTCCAGTGCCTGAGCTTGGAAAGCTGCCATCTTCATTGCTGTACCTTCAGCCAAGTCTATTTTGGCTTGTAGTTGCTTGATCAATTCTTCCTGTTGAATGGCTAATTCTCTATTGGCTTCTCGTTCCACGGTCATAATCTAGTCTTGCAACTGCTTTACCAACAAATTTCTCTGTTTTAGCTGCTCCACTGGATTTTCTACTGAACATTGACTGGCCATGGCAAAGACACCTAATGAGCCTACCATTTCCCTGGCTAATTTTGTATCATCTAGGCCCTGTCTATCATACAACATTCTTTGCCTTGTGATTGTTGCACCGTCTTTTTGATATGTTTCTATCTTAACTATAGCCCTTCTCTTCTTACTGAAAAAGAAGTCTGAAGGAGACATTTCTTTGGCTGAAATCGGAGTAAGGTCTTCTATAAATATGACTTCGGCATTTGCATTTCCTTGACTTGACTGTAAAGGTGTTAATGACATAATGGGGCTACCTATCTCTGTGGACTGTTGTTGCCCTGCTGTGTTTGTAGCTGGTTTATCTGGTTGGACAACGATGTATCCTGTCGTTTTTTCAGCAAAGCTTCAAGCTGAGCTTTCGTTTGAGTACTCTGCGAGTTTGATAATGCAGTCTCCACTTTCGGTATTGAGACTTCGACATCCTTCAGATTTCCCTCAGTACTCTATTTGTCAGAACTTCCTGCCTCCAAACCCTGAGCTGTAGCTTCCTATGTAGATGAAGGTGTTATTGGTTCTCCCTGTAATACCTTTGGCAAACTAATTTTTCTGTTCTTTTGAAAACTATAAAAATTGGCTAGTTGATCTGGAGACAAAGTTCAGACTCTGCTCAACACTTTCTCATATGACCTGACTCCCCTGAATATTTCATCCGGTGGGGAAATCTCGTGCACATACTTCTTTAAATTGTATTGAGCCAGGTGAGTTTCCACGATCTTTTGGGGATCATGCCTCTTAAACTCAATATCAACTAACTTGACGTCTTTTAGAGCCGTGACCTCTACTTTCGAATGGCTGAAATCTTGCAAGGAAAACATACCAACCTGAAGAGGGAAGGTTGGCCATACCTTTTTTTGGGCCGCTTTTAATTCTTTACTGATGCCTCCTGTTACGGTTTGATAAGCCACCTCTCGGCATACCAGTCGATCTGGCAAAAACTTTGGAAGATCATGGGGGGGAACTGAGCACCCAAAAACCCTGATGTAGGAAATTTTTTCCTCAATATACCAGTTCGCTATTTTTCCTAGGTTGGCCATGATTTTATCTGAAATCCTGGGGGGTGGGCAACCGTATAGGGTGAAATGAATCGACACTACTACATAATGACATATTTCATAGAATAAATCTCTGGCTTTGTCCTCCCACAGCTTGGAGTGATAGAACTGGATAGGCTCGACGCTGGTCGGGCTCTAGCTCCAGCTCATTAGAGGGAAATGAGTCATAAAACAAATGGCATCCATGATGCATGCCGACATGTAGAAAGGAGGAGGTTGCCCTTTGGATTTTTCCAATTGGTATCCTGTGATTTCCTTGGCCAGGTTGTCTGATAACATCTTGGCCCAGTTGAAAGAGTAGCCTTCGACTACTTCATGCATAATTGGTGTCCATGTCAATAGGAAATGAGAGGAGTCCTTTTTCCCACATATTCTACATAGAATCATAGCCACATAGATCATATGGGCGTCTAACGATGTTGTGGCATATATGCTGTGGGTGTCGGCTCTGAATTTCTCAGGGTGCCCGCACAAATCCTTGATTAAATCAAGATAGTTTTTCCCATACTGTGTGCACTCTTGTTGGTCAAACTCCATTAGGAATGCATCATTGTAACTATATTTAAAAATAGAGGATAATTTATACATTACTTGTATATGCTCTGGTCGAAAAGACCCGACAACAACTTTTTGTGAATTGTAAATGCTCCTGGTTGCAATGTCAACGTTCTCTAGGGCCCAACCTATCATGTCGTTATAGAATGAGCCTCAGCCGTGCGACTATTTTGTGTAGCTCTGATTGAGCTATGTCCCTGAGTTTGGTTGCACGAGTTTTGGTTACTTCTTCACCTGAATCCTTTGGGCAATTTATGAGCTCGTATTGTAGAACATCGAACACCTGTGTCCAGGATTTCACGGTATCTATGGCTCTTGGTGATGTGTCTGACAAAACATCTGTATTCGGGTTTACGCTTTCACCAGTTGCTTTGGCCATCTTTCGTGGTGCCATGCTATTGATGAAAACATAACTAGAGTACCTGTTACGAGGGAATAAGTGAGCTTTCTCAGTTGGCTAAAACTTGCTATTCTGCGAGAATGAAGATGGAATTCAAAATCTGATATTCTTATTACCTTAAGCGCATTGATTTTCGAATACCTTTACTGACGACAAATTCATTTACCTTAATGAGAAAATCTAAGCGGCGATCTGCAATCTATATTAGAATCATTACCGTAGATTTGTGATTAATGCCATAAATATCGACGGTTCGCGATCGAGAACTTTGGATGAAACGAGTTAGAAAATCTCCGAAACGTGAATTCACGAATGATTAATTTCGAGATAATCTTCTTAACACATTAATTAATTGTGTTTAACTTTAAGTGTTTGCGGGTGTTCGGACTTGGGAATTTTTAACAATAACTCGAGATAGAATTCCCAAAGCCCGAAACTGCGAAAAATAATCACAAGATAATCGTTTTTAGATTTAATTAACCCTGTTTAAGTTTGAAATGTTCCGGGGGTTTGGACTTCGGAAAGTTCAAGACGTGATGGGTGATAAACATCTGAATTTCCGAATTGCGAAGTTATTAACTATCTTTTAACCGAGATTAACTTAGCTGATTAAGCTCTAATATTTTGGCATTTACTGCTTCGTGGATTGTCAAGTTAACTTTTATTAAATTTACAAAAGGCCACTGCTCGAAGTGATGTGTCAAATATGATCTTATTTTTGGTGATATATCAAGACTCAGGAAGGTACATGTGTACTATGACTAGGATCCTTTAGACACTTTTCGGGTATCGGGACTTCTAAAGTTATGACTTGTTGAAATGCCCGAGGCGCGAAGCTTCGAAGCGGCCTCTAGTGATTTAACTCTTTAACCATTTGGCGGCTCCACAAATCCGAAGAGATTTAGGATCGTTCGATCAAATGGAAGACTTCACAGACGACTTATATCACGTGCGCCTTATACTTATTTAACCAGAAATGAAAATTCTTTAAAGTCAAAAAATTTAGAAATATATATGTTCCGACATAGGCTCCTTCCGGGGATCGCATCTCCCTGCGAGGCGTGGAAGAATAGTAGACCAAGTGTCTTTATTGGGTAAATGGAGTTATCATCATATTTCTGTGAAATACCTTTGGGAAAAAAAATCATATAGAAAGGAAATGAACTTCAACTGAATCTCAGAGAATCTTCAAAACACAGTCAATTATTTATCATCAAGTCAGGCTATTAATAGTTTCCTTTTCTTGAAACCGATTTCGGATTTGTTCAAGATAATCAAAACAACTGTAACCGAACTATCAGAGACTGGTCGATTTTGTTCGCATCAAGGCAAAGTAAATTTAACAATTTAGTTAGGGACTCCCTTGTTGGTTTAGAATGTAAATATTGTCGAAAAGTGAACTAGCTACCAGAGTACATTATGTACATATATAACAACCTTGCAGATATAATAGACATTGCTTCATTGCTAGCGAGCCTGTTCAATACCTTGGTGAAGTTATCTACATTTCCCATTGAATTTTCTTTCACCACTTCAATTTGCGCTTTGTTGAGATGAGGGAAATCATTTAAATGAATTTCCTTTCATCATCTCTTGGGACAAAATGGGGGCAATCGAATTTCAAATTTCCTTTCACCATTTGTCTTGGACTAGATGGGGGCAATCGAATTATGAATTTCCTTTCACCATCTGTCTTATATTTTAATATTTCTGAAGTAGGGGCAATCAATTCGTATGCATCATACGAGGGATGATATCTGCTTATAATTTAACAATGAAGGTCTGTCAACCCATTTTGATTTACTCCGGACTAATTCTCTCCCGACCTTCAATACCCCTTCGCCTATAGGGAAGATCTCATGGGGAATTTTTTATTTTCCGGGGATTTTCCTTGAGTGAAACTTAATCAATTTAAATCTGTTAGAAAGACTAAAGTTGCCAGGATTAGCCTAGACATACTTTCTTTCAGTTAGAAATTAGAGGAATATAAAGATTTTTGCCTAATCTCGTTTTGAAGATTTGGGGTTTTAAGCTCCTTGAGTCAAGGCAAAATTCTTTCTTTCTATGAAGGTTTAAGACTAGGTAGTAAATACCAGAATAGAGTAAAATCTCGGAGATAGGCAAAATGAAATAGAACGAGGATTGAGAGGGTTTGGCACCAAATAATCTCATTTTCATACAGTCCATTTTTCGATTACCAGTTTCTTTTCTTTTCATTTTTATCTGGAGGTTTTCAGATTTATGCTTTTCTGATCTTTGATCAGGTAATCATTTTTTCAAGAGTAGAACCTTGTTAAGATTTGATAAGACTCTTGTTGGCATTTTATCTTAAACAATAAGCATAGAAGTTCATACCTTGGATTTCGTTTATATTTTCAATCAAACCAGTTATTAGTTCGTCACCTATTTTGAGAGAAAACAAATATTTTGCAAACTGAGCATTGAATTCCGATACATTCTTACTTGTTGTCTGATGATAGATATTCTGCAAAAGAGAAATAATCAGAGACTTCCGCAAAGTAGAAATGATATGCAGTACAAATATTTTTATTTTTATTTTTTCGGAGTATTAAATAAAACTAGGTTTATTAAAAATAAAAAGTAAACTTCAGGTAACCTACGAAAGAAAATAAAGTTGCGAAAGTAAACGAAAACCAAACCGGTATATACAATGGTATTGTGAAATATGTTTATTGCATGAAATGTTTTAGATAACACCCATTAATAGGGGCGTAAAAAGTTTTCCCATTGAGATTCTCCAGTAGGAATGGATTCTTCCCTTCTGTAGATGCAATCCTTAATGGCCGGAACCATAGGTGATCAAACTTACCGTGTTTTCCTGCATCTTCTTTTCTAGCTTCCCACTTCAAAACTAGATCACCAGGAAGGAACTCCCTGTCTTTCACTTTTTTATCAAAAAGGGATTTCATATTATCTTGATATTTTTGAAGTCTATCATCAACTTCGGACCTGTTTTGCTGGACTTTGATTATCTGGTTACAGATAATCCTCCTCATTACATCATTTGGCTCTTTGTTTGCGTCTTGCCATAGCTTCATTACTGGAAGAGCTAGATTAATAGGGGTGACAACGTCGGTGCCATAAACCATTTGGAAATGAGACATACCTATTGATTTCTTAGTGTCGATTCGGTTTGCCCATAGGGCGTACCTTAGGTGAATGTGCCAAGCCTTCTTATTCTCCGTTAATACTTTCTTGATTATATTCATCAAACTTTTGTTGGACGATTCAACCAACCCGTTTCCCTGAGGATAATAGGATGTAGAATGTCCCATCACAATGTTGTATTTTTGACAAAAACTTATCACTGCCATAGATTTGAATGCTTGGGCGTTGTCCGTAACTATCTTCCGGGGACAGCCAAATCTGGGTAGAATGTTCTCTTCCAGAAAGTTTATAACTACCAAATTCGTGGCATTCCGAGTTGGAATGGCCTCCACCCATTTTGTGAAATAATCTGTAGTAGTTAAAATCCACTTATGTTGGGCGCTCGACTGTGGGTGGATTTCTCCGATGAAGTTCAGACCCCATTGTTGAAAAGGAGCCTCTGTTTTGACTGGGACCAAAGGTAGTGCATGAAGCTTTTGCGTGCTAGAGAACAATTGACAAGGGCTGCAGGCTCTGACCTTAGCATTCACATCAGTAAATAACTTAGGCCAATGATATCCAACTCTCAGGATCTTGTAGGTCGTGGCCTTCCAGGCGTGATGTCCTCCACACACTCCTTTGTGAAATTCATTTATGACATCCTCTGTTTCAGGTTCTGTCAAACAATGTAGCAAGAAACCTAGGGGGTCTTTCTAGTACAATCATTCTTCAATAATACACTACTTAACTGCATGTAGTTTCAATGTTCTTGATTTTGATGGAGTCATATCACTCGTACACTAAAGGGTGAGTAGATACGAAACGATATCGTGGTACTAGTCAGAGGAATAAAATTTATCCTCGATACGAGTTGTAGGGGTTTGATCATCAAGTTCTCCTATGTTTGGAATAGGTCCATGTGATTCTAGATGATTTATCCCAAGTGTTCTGAAATTCGACTCTGCTAATAACTTCGCCAGGCCCTGACCTTTGAATAGCTTGGTTGGTTTTACTTCCAGATCGAATTCTTGAATTTTGGCTAACCACCGACCTCTCCTACCATCACTGTCTGGTTTTACCAATATATATTTAACAGAGCTTGTTGGCACATAGGCGATTATTTTGGAGTGCAATACATATGTTCTGAAATCTTTGAGAGCTTTCACCATCGTGTAAGCTTGTTTTTCCAGTATATCATATCTTAACTCATCATATCTGAGAATTTTATTGAAAAAGGCGATCGGCTGCTCAGAACCTTCTTCATTCTTTTGGAGAAGCACTGCTGCGATAATATGTTCTGATGCGAAAGAAACGATCAAGAATTCCTTAGTATAGTTAGGACTAGCTAATACTGGAGCTTCGATTATAGTTTTCTTAACTCGCTCGAATGACACTTTAGCTTCGGCAGTCCATTTGATTTCACTGTCTTTCTTCAACATATCTGTAATTAATTTGACAATTTCAACAAAGTTAGGGATAAACCTTCTCAAAAAATTTATTTTACCTAAAAAAGACTGGATTTCTTTTTTATTTCTAGGAATGTTTATTGTGTCAACAACCACGATTCGCTTGGGATCGACCTTTATTCCATATTTTGAAACTATATAACCCAAACGCTTGCCTTCTTGCATAGTGAAATGAGATTTTTTAGGGTTTAGAGACAAACCAAATTTTCAACATTTCTCAAAGGTTTGTTTGAGATGAACTAGATGTTCTGCATCATAATTCGAGAAGACTGTTAGATCATCTAAGTAAATCACAACAAACTTATCCCTTTCACCAATGAAAGCTATATCCATTGCTCTTTGGAAGGTGGCCCTAGTGTTCATCAAACCAAACGACATTTTGTCATACATGAAAGTTCTCGACGGAGTAGTGAATGCAGTTTTTTCTTTATCATCTTTGTGGACAACAATTTGGTTATAACATGACAAACCATCGATCATTGACATTCTGTTAGCTCCTACTACTTTTTCCAAGACATGATCCATTTTTGGCAGTGGGTAGTTATCCTTCAGGGATGACCGATTTAAATTTCTGAAATCTACACAAAGCCTAATTTCTCCACTTTTCTTCCTGACAGGTACCAGATTTGCTACCCATTCAAAATATCTAAGTGGAACAATAATATTTGCGTCAAGAAGATTCTTGACCTCTCTTTCTATTACAGGTAAGAGGATAGGATTGATCTGTCTCAACTTTTGTCTAAAATGTTTGATACCATGCTTCAAAGGAATCTTATGTTCAATCACAGAGGTATCATAATTTTTTAAATCATCATAAGACTAGGCAAAGACATCTTTGTACTTTTAAAGCAATTCGGCATACTTACTCTTCACCCGAGATGGGAGATATTTAGATAACTTGACTATCTTAGGTTCTTCTTTAGTTCCTATGTCACAGTCTTCAACCTCCTCGGGCTGAGGGTGCAAGGTAGATTTCAAGGGTATGTCATCTTTGTCGAACAACCTTTCTAAGGGTATCAGACCTCTGGGGATCTGATTATTCTTCAGTACAAGCATTCTGTGATTTGCGATCTTATCCTGAAATTTTTCAGAATCTTCTCCTTCTTGCATGATCCAGATAGGATCGTTCTGGTTTTCTTGGTTTATATGGGTCTCGGAGAATTCATCCACCATTTCTAGAAATTGTTTGATCTGCTCATCATCTTCAAAGACCTACCAGTGTTGCACATTATTTGGGATTGAAGGTCTGTGTCTCATTTCTATATGATACTTCAACTTTAGGACAGTAGGAGGTATAAACGTCGCAACTGCTTTGGCTAAGGAATCTGCTTGTTGATTTTCCATTATGGGAATGTGATGAATGTTAAATGATGAGAATAAATTCTCAATAAGATCCCAGGCGCAATTTCTATATGACCTCAACCTTGGATGTTTAGCTTGATATTGCTGCTTTATTTGTTTTACGATAAGTTCTGCATCACTATAAACTATTAGATTTTCAATTTTTAGTTTGGCGACCTCTAATCCTAAGACCAGAGCTTTGTATTCACATATATTATTAGTATAATCAATATCCCACTGTAATATGTATGAAATGGGGATGACATATTTATCTCTAGGTGCAACAAGTAACACTCCTGCCCCTACCCCTTCGCAGGACGAAGTGCCATCAAAAAACATTTTCCAAATTCTGTCCCTACTATTTACACTTTTATATGGTTTTTCTATTTTTCTATTTTCTTCTTCTATACAGTCGTCAAAATCATCATCTAAAGATAAAATACAATTTCCTAGATCCTGATCTGTAACGTAGACTAGATAATTATTTGGGTTCTGGGGTCACTTACAGTGTATGCCAGTCTAGTCTCCCTGTACATTCGAGTGAATTGTCCACCAAAAATCGGGATTGTAGCATATGTCATGTCCAATTGAAGTGATCCTCCGAGTTTTACGCCCGAAGACCTGGATAAAAGCATGCCATACTTGGCAGGGATGTCAACAACAACTACATCCATTATGATACTTTTTACATGAATCTGTGCAAGATTCACTACCAGATCCTTAATCATGCCGAGACATTTAACTTTTCTTGAATCACAATAATATAAGTCTTGATAAGGTCTAGTGATTTCAAGGCCCAAATTTTCCATGATAACTTTAGGCATTAAGTTGTTGGAGGTCCCTGAATTTAACATGCAATTATGAAGTAAGTGATCATGCACAGTTAAGGTAATATAAAAAGGGGCTACAAAATCTCTAACATTTTCAATGTGGAGGCCAAACATAATCGTAGGCTTTTCATCTTGTAAATTTATCACATCTGCATGACATTCCACATAAGAGAAATTAATCATTTTAGCAATCTGCTTTTTATAAATTGGATTCTTAGCCAGCTCAACCAGATGCATAGGGATTTTTATCTCATTCTCTAAACTGAAACCTCTGACTGTTTTTTTGACTTCTTTGTTTTCTTTGTTTGCGTTGCTCAAGTTTCAACCGTTTTGGTTTGGGCAGATTGTTTTTCATCTAGTGGTTTAGTAACAACCGCCTCATTCTCTTTTTTTCTTGATAAAATATTTTTGGGTGGACCCTTTTCAGTATTCGTTTCTCTGGGCCTCAAATTATACTTCTGTTGAAGCTTGACCATTATGGAGTCGGTGATTCCTTGATAAAATGACTCTCCCAAATTATTTATGCTTTCCTCGTTACTAGACAGGGGGTCTTGGTATAGAGATCTTTCATAATCCTATCTAGTTAGATGAGGTTCCTGGTCTTCATCACTAAGGTTATTTATATCTTCTTCTAACCCTTCATAATTATGTATATCATCTCCTATAAATTTTTCTGATTTAAATGGAGCCTGTATCTTTTGATCTTTGTTTTTTATTTGTCTCTGTTGGGTCTGGGAGTTGGGATTTCTCCTGAAATCTTTTCTAGCAAATGGATCAGGTTTAACTTGGTCTAGTTCCATTTTATAAATTTTGTTTGACAAATCCTTGATTATCTTAGCCATGTCATTCATTTTTTCTTCTGTAGACCTCCCAGATCCAGAGGGTCCCATGTGTTCCCTGAAGCGTTTGGTTTATTTGGTTCCCGTCTCAACCTTGGATTTTAGTTTACTAGACACCATCATGTTTGACTCAATTTCTATGGCATCGTCCTGCATTCCCGTGAGGGTAGAAGATCTCCTTTCCCTTAAAAGTAGGGTGAAGTCGGGTTCAAAAGCCCTTGCGAAAGTTACCTTCACTATAGGCTGAGAGGGTTTAGCTTCTACTGGAATTTTATGATAAAGTTTGTTAAATATCTAAGTGAATTCCAAAACCGACTCAAAGTTCTTCTTTCTCAATGCCACGAATTCCGTCAAATAGTACAAGTGGTCTTTCTTTTCTCACCACTATCTTAAAAAAACGTTTTCTAAATCATCATAAGACCTTAGGGATCCAACTGGGAGTCCTCGAAACTAGATTCTTACTTTCCCTTCGAAAGTTTGCACCAAGAGCCTTGAATAAACATCCTCATGCTCAATGTTGAGGATATCAATGAACTGATCGAAAAAGGTTATATGCTCTGTGGCGGTTAAGTCCCCTTCTCCCGTAAACTTTGGTAAGTTCTTCATATAAGTTTCTAGTAAATCATGAAGGACGAGGGGAAGGACCAAGGGAGTGTATTTGGCTTCCATTTTGGCAAAAATCCTAGGGGGCGGAGGTGGTCCTTGACCGCCTCCTCCTCCAATACCACCTCCTCCAACAACAGCCATTGGAAGCCGGGGGGATGAACTTTGAGAGTTAAAAAGAGGGTTTTCGTAAACTTCTAGGGACCGAAGCGGTGACCTTTCAACTTCCTCGAGATGTGGCGAAGGGAAATTTGGAAAATGATCGTTATGAGATGCAAAGTCTAGAAGAGGAGGGAAAGGAAAATGTGGAATTACTTATTCAGACTTACAATATGTATAGATAGGTGAACCAACAGGGGACAAATCGGGGTATAAAATACGCTCTTCAGGATTTCGGAGAACCGAAACCTTTTCTTCGGGTTAGGATGGGGTAGACAGAAAAGTAACGACATCGGGTATAGACGAGGATATTTTATTCAGACTGTTTGGATAATCAGAAGTGTCAATCTCAATCTTTATTTCAGGTGAGATTACCTTTGGGTTCTTATAGCTAACATCAGGCTTGCTAGTTGAGGCTTGTACAGAGGGGGTTTGTCTAAAATTCTCTTCGGGAGTTAATTATTCCACCAGAACCTTATTATTGACTTGAGTTATTTTGGGTTGGTACTTCGTACCTGCGGATGCGGTAGTGGACTTGAGGTATCCCTTGGGTTTTAACAACCTTTCGGGATCAGATACAAGCGTAATCTGCTGATTGTCTAGGTTCTTCCTGGTATTCTTTCGACCGAATGCCATTTTATTTGTAGTAGAGTCGCTTAGTGAAAGATAAAAATAACCTTGATTCAATATTCACTATTAAAGAGAGAATCTTACCATTGTCGTTTTCCCAGGTAAAAATAACTTCGTTTCTCCGTTCCCCGACAACAACGCCTAAAAGATGTTGGTCTTGAGATTAAACTTAAGGATCAAAGGATAATGTCAGGCATCAAGAAATTTTATGAGAGTGTATTTTTAAAGTTCCTTTTCTACCTTAGTTATATGAGAAAAAATTCCTTAGATGGAACTAACAATTTGACAACACATAGGTCGTATTTCGTATCTGAGTCAAAATTGTAATATTGAATGGAGTGAGAGAAAGATACAAAACTGTTAAACAGATCAAGACATCAATTACTGAAGAGTCCTTCCTTGTTGCAGTGGAAGAAAGAGATAGTGTAACCTTGAATAAAGTATAAAATGCAGGAATCTATACAACAAGCAGGTCTTGATTTACTCACAGTAAATGCAGAGGAAAAGCTGCTTACCTAATAAATTACTGATACCATAAGATTACAGTAGTTGTTGTACTAAATTGAAATCAAACATTTATCAAGGAATACATAAATAAATGTTGTGAAATGGAAAACAAAGAACACATAACCCAGATTTGAACAAACTTGGAATCTTTGTCTGCGCTTGTATTAATTCTTTGTAAGGAGAGTTTTCTCTATTACAATTGGCAAGAAGCAGACCTAAATAAGTCTTTAATCTATGTATTTATACAGAATGGTCTCAACCCAAACGGTTGGACTTATCATAATAGTAAATACTATAGTATGTAAAATTGAAACGTTCCATAAGCAACCCCCTCTGTCTCTTCGTATGCCGACAGAGACGTTTCTTCTCCTCCTTTAGCTTGGAAACAATTGACATCTGATCATGATCTGTGTGAGTAGTATGTACATGTTGTCTTACTTGTTTCCAGATGTGGTTGCTTTCCCATATTCGACACACTTGATGCATCTATCCACTAACTGTACCACCAACCCAGAAGGTTCTGTTGCTTCATTCCCTTAAAAAATGTATATCTTCTTTTCCACCTGAGACAACCTCTCCTGTATCTTCTTTGCTTCCAAAGATGTGGCCTGTAGCTACAAACTGGGATCCATTATCCATTTGTTTATTTGGATAAGATCGATTTGGTTCATTTGCTGGATGGTTGTCCGGGCTTCTTCTTTGCTTGTCTTAGAATTTTGTTGATTTTTTGCTATGTCAATTTGCCTCAGGGCCTCAGGGATACTATATCCTTCAACATCAAGTATCCCTTTGCCTAGTGAAGACAATGGTTCTTCATAAGATTTATTTACCTCTCTGGCCATTCTTTTGCTTTCGGCCAGATTTGTTTCCCAGGCTTTCAAAATTATGTCAACTCATGTTTGCTCAGAAAGAGACAATCGAGGAACCTCTGATACATCATCTTTTGGTATTAGTAAGACAACCTCCTGAAACTTAGCCCGAGCTGCAAGGGATTCTCTTTCTTTGATGTAAATGTTATTCAGGGAAAGGTCTACCACCTGATAAAAATTTTGAATGGCTTCTACTTTCGTAAAAAGATCTTGCTAGGCTGATTTCAACTTTTCATGTACTTCTAGTGCTTGATCTTGGAAAGCTTCCGTCTTCACTACTGTACCTTCAGCCAAGTCTATTTTGGCTTGTAGTTTCTTGATCAATTCTTCCCATTGAATGGCTAATTATTTATTGGCCTCTCGTTCCACGGTCATCATATGGTCTTGCAACTTCTTTACCAACATATTTCTCTGTTTCAACTGCTCCACTAGATTTTCTATTGAACACTGATTGACCGTGGCAAAGGAACCTAATGTGCCTGCCATTTCCCTAGCTAATTCTGTATCATCTAGGCCCTGTCCATCATACAACATTCTTTGCCTTTTGACTGCTGGACTATCTTTTTGATACGCTTCTCTCTTAACTATGGCCCTTCTCTGCTTACCGAAAAAGAAGTCTGAAGGAGGCATTTCTTCGGCTGAAATCGAAGTAAGGTCTTATATAAATATGACTTTGGCATTTGGATTTCCTTGAATTGACTGTAAAGGTGTTAATGACATAATGGGGCTACCTATCTCTGTGGATGGTTGTTACCCTGCTGTGTTTGTAGTTGGTTTATCTAGTGTGGAGGACGATGTATCCTGTCCTTTTTTCAACGAAGCTTCAAGATAAGCTTTCGTTTGAGTACTCGACAGGTTTGATAATGCAGTCTCCAATTTTTGTATTGAGACTTCGACATCCTTCGTATTTCCATCAATACTCTGTTTGTCAAAACTTCTTGCCTCCAAACCATGAGCTGTAGCTTCCTGTGTAGATGAAGGTGTTATTGGTTCTCCTTGTAATACCTTTGGCAAACTATTTTTTCCGTGCTTTTGAAAACTGTAAAAACTAGCTAGTTGATCTGGAGACAGAGTTTAGACTTTTCTCAACACTTCCTCATATGGCCTGGCTCCCCTGAATATTTCATCTGGTGGGGAAATTGTGTGCACATACTTCTTTAAATTGTATTGAGCTAGGTGAGTTTCCACTATCTTCTGGGGATTGTGCCTCTTAAACTCAATATCAACTAACTTGGCGTCTTCTAGAGCCGCAACCTCTACTTTCAAATGGCCGAAATCTTGCAAGGAAAACATACCAACCTAAAGAGGGAAGGTTGGCCAGACCTTTTTCTGGGCTGCTTTCAATTATTTACTGATGCCTCTTGTTATGGTCTGATAAGAAACCTCTCGGCATACCAGTCGATCTGGCAAAAATTTTGGAAGAGCATGGGGGGGAACCGAGCATCCAAAAACCCTGAAGTAGGAATTTTTTTCCTCAATATACCAATCCACTATTTTTCCAGGTTGGCCATGATTTTATTTGAAATCCTGGGGGGTGGGAAACTGTATAGGGTGAAATGAATCGACACTACTACATAATGGGATATTTCATAGAGTAAATCTTTGGCTTTGTCCTCCCAGATACTTGGAGTGATAGAAATGGATAGGCTCGATGCTATTCAGGGTCCAACTCCAGCTCATTAGAGGGAAAGGAGTCATAAAACAAATGGCATCCATGATGTATGCTGACATGTAGAAAGGAGCGAGTTTCCCTTTGGATTTTTCCAATTGGTATCCTGTGATTTCCTTGGTCAGGTTGTTTGATAACATTTTGGCCCAGTTGAAAGAGTAGCCTTTGGCTACTTCATGCATAATTGGTGTCCATGCCAATAGGAAATGAGAGGAGTCATTTTCCCAAATATTCTACATAGCATCATAGCCACATAGATCATATGGGCGTCTAATGATGCTGTGGCATATAGGCCTTGGGTTTCGGCTCTAAATTTGTCAGGGTGTCCCAACTAATCCTTGATTAAATCAGGGTAGTTTTTCCCATACTGTGTGCACCCTTTTTGGTCAAACTCCATTAGGAATGCAACATTGTAACTATTTTTAAAAAACAGGGGATAATTTATACATTACTTGTATATGCTCCGGTCGAAAAGACCCAACAACAACTTTCTGTGAATTGCAAAAGCTCCTAGTTGCAATGTCAACGTTCTCAAGGGCCCAACCTATCATGTTGTTATATGGCATGAGCCTCGGTCGTGCGACTGTTTTGTGTAGCTCTGACTAAGCTATGTCCCTGAGCTTGGTCGCATGAGTTTCGGTTACTTCTTCACCTGAATCCTCTGGGCAATTTATGAGCTCGTATTGTAGAACATCGAACACCTGGGTCCAGGATTTCACGGTATCTATGGTTCTCGGTGATGTGTCTGACAAAACATCTGTATTCGGGTTTACGATTTCACCAGCTGCTTTGGCCATCTTTCATGGTGCCATGCTATTGATGAAAACATAACTGGAGTATCTGTTACAGGGGAATACGTGAGCTTTCTCAGTTGGTTAAAACTTGCTATTCTGCGAGAATGAAGATGGAATTCAAAATCTGATATTCTTATTACCTTAAGCGCATTGATTTTTGAATACCTTTACTGACGACAAATTCATTTACCTTAATGAGAAAATCTAAGTAGTGATCTGCAATCTATATTAGAATCATTATCGTATATTTGTGATTAATGCCATAATATCAGCGGTTCACGATCGGGAACTTTGGATGAAACGAGTTAGAAAATCTCCGAAACGCGAATTCACGAATGATTAATTTCGAGATAATCTTTTTAACACATTAATTAATCGTGTTTAACTTTAAATGTTTGTGGGCGTTCGGACTTCGAAATTTTTAACAATAACTCGAGATAGAATTCCCGAAGCTTGAAACTGAAAAAAATAATCACAAGATAATCATTTTTAGCTTTAATTAACCCCGTTTAAGTTTGAAATGTTTCGGGGGTTCAGACTTCGGAAAGTTCAAGACGTGATGGGTGATAAACATTCGAATTTTTGAATTGTGAAGTTATTAACTGTCGTTTAACCAAGATTAACTTAGTTGATTAAGCTCTAATATTTTGGCATTTACTGCTTCGTGGATTGTCAAGTTAAATTTTATTAAATTTCCAAAAGGCCATTGCCTGAAGTGATGTGTCAAAGATGACGTTATTTTTGGTGATATATCAAGACTCAGGAAGGTACATGTGTACTATGACTAGGATCCTTCAGACACTTTTTGGGTATTGAGACTTCTAAAGTTATGACTTGTTGAAACGCCCGAGGCGCGAAGCTCTAAAGCAACCTCTAGTGATATAACTCTTTAACCATTTGGCGGCTCCACAAATCTGAAGAGATTTAGGATCATTTGATCAGATGGAAGACTTCACCGACGACGTATATCATGTGCACCTTATTCTTATTTAACCAGAAATGAAAATTCTTTAAAGTCAAAAAGTTTAGAAATATATATGTTCCAACAGATACTATGGAAATTTGGTTTATAAATAGAGAATTGACCACAAGAATTTCAACTTGAAATGGGTGTAGCTTCCATGATTCTTCTCTGGTTCCCTATTATAACCCTAATTATGGAATGCCACAACCACTTTGATTCTATTCGCATTGGCCTTGCTGCAATCTGAGTGCTTCGTTAAAAGATATATGTGCTACAATAACTATGGCCATTGCTAAAAAAAACCTAGAATAATTTGTTGTAAATCAATCATGATATCTTCACTTTCGAGACTCTGATTTGAGATTTTTTTTTGAAATCACATACTTTTTTAAAAGGAACCCAAATATGCAATTTGTTTCTTCAAAATTTTCACAACAAGCTTCAAAAATGGATTTGATTATCATGACCCTACTTTTTCTTTTGAAAATCTACAAAAAAAAGAATGAAGAATTCTTCCCCTTTTGCCCAAAAAAGAGAGTTGATATCAATTGTTATGATACTTAACCCTTAAAATTGAATCACAAACAATATATCCGAATTTTCAATACTTCATTAAATTTCAAAATCCTTGAGGTTGAGCAATGCCATATAATGATTCTTTTATGGAAGAATTAACTCATATTCACTTTCCTCTTCAAGTGGTAAGCCTCCCAATGAACTGAACTCCAATAAAATATTTTCCAATACATCCTTCATACAAAGGGCTTCATCCTTACTTATAGCTAGCTAAAAAACCCTAATCATAACCAAATTCCAACCACCTAATGGGTCTTTTTAATAACGACAAACATAATAGAGCTAGTCCATCTTACATTAAATGGAAACCATACATACACTAACTCTAATGGTCTCTTCATCTCCCATTACACCTTAGGGAAGAATCCACCACTCCACCCCCCTTCCAAAAATGTTTCCCCTCAGTAGTGAGGATGTTTAACCATACACTAGGGTCCAATGTATGGGTGTGGAGTGCAACAATAAAGTAGTAAAAAAAACGAAGGTACCATGTATAATTGTTGGCCTCAACATTGAATTAGTCCAAAAAGCTTGTCCATAAGCTTGGGTCTCATGTCTTGGTGCTCATGTTGACTCCTAATTGATGAAACCTAAGCTTGATGAATAGCTGGGTATTGTGCTTCAAATGCCCACCACGATCATGTGGATTCAAACAAATAGAACCATCCATGTTCAAAAGATCATCTTCATAGCTATAAAAGGTCAGTTGTGAATTTGGAAGGAACATTATCACTAGAGAATATCAAAGTTGAAAACTGGTAGTCATAAACTACTCCTGACTTCCCTTAGTGATGTTCTCTTCATCTGGTGGAGTAGTTCCATCAAACAGAAGTTAGAAAGTCATCTTCCAAGAAATGATAATTGTTCATATACCAATCATCACAAGCCTCCTCTAAATCACACCAAGCATGTATGTCTCTTGTATACTTTTATGAAAGTATATGTAACATCCCACTTTTAACATTAGACAACTAGAACTATATGATGGTTTATCCTAGTATCTCATTTGCTTTGTATACGTGGAACTCAACTATACTAATAAATACATTTGTTATGTGGACATATAGGCCTATTTATGTGTTGATAGTATACAGATTTTTACTGTTATATGTCCATGATAATGATAATGATAATTATGTGATCTATTTAAACATGCAAATTAAAACGTGGAATTTGGTAGTAAATATCGTTCAAAATTATGTTTTGAATGTATAATAGATGCAAGGAATGGTGTAAATAAACACATGTTTCTTAATTGAATGCCAATACATAATATGGATTATCATATGAAATTTGTTATATACCTGCATGGATATGAGTTATTGAGGAGCTAACTTGCATGTTGATGAACTATGTAATAGCCAAATCACTGCAGTGTTGAGGTAATTTGGATGTTGTATATGTTAGAAAGATAATATATACTATAAATTTTACATATGATTTAGTTTATGAATTAAAATATTGCTATGATACGTGGTAAGTGTGGTTTTGATGGGACACACAACTTGCCCAAAGTGGTTGTTCGATAACATGACTCAAAGAACAATAGTTGCATAATATGGCTTGATGTAGAGTGTTGGCCCTAGTTCTATAAAAAGGGGTGGAGGTATTACCCAACACGTATCCTTTGAAACCTATAGTTGTGGGATGGTTGTGTTAAGCCACACTCCCATAAATGTGTGATTACAACTACTAGTTGCTTTCTAGAGATGTTTAGTTGATATAGTTGATGCTTCCACTTACATATTATATATGGAGTTAGGTCAGTATAGTTGATGCTCCAACATATTGCAATAGAATAAATGTTAGGATGTGGAAGATGGAAGTAGGTTAGGGAGAAATGATGATTCAAAGTTAGTTGAGAATGTTCCTTGGAGATTAGATGTGTCACTCTTATTTTCTTATTTGGTTCTTACCATGTTGAGAACACTTGTTTTGATTCACTTTCAATAATTTAAGTGTGATAATCAATGGTATTTTTTGTCATTTTTTTAGTTAATATTATTGAATGATGAATTTACTTGATTTATTGTCATGCATGCTTTGTTGTGAGCATACAACAACTATGCATTAGAGGTAATGATTGTTTATCACTAGTACATGTGTAAGATATTTGTATGCTAGCTATGCATACATATACTACACATGTACACTAGTACAATTATTTGATGTATTAATTACTAAACTAGGTTATTAACTAATTAATTAATAGTTTACTGATTATAAAAATTATATAGCATACACAAATATATAGTAGCATTAAATACTTTCATTGACTTTGATTATTGGTTGGTATGATGAATTAAATAGGTATGGTGGGTTGACATAAATTTGAAGGAAAAATGTCAAGTCTCATTTATAAGCTAACATGAGAAGAAATACTTTGCATTCTATTATATTGTTATTTTATGTAACTTATTTAATTTTTAAAATTTAATTAACATTTTCCCAAAAATATAGGAGGGGAGGTTGATGGCTATTAATGATGGTGGTTGAAAATACTTGAGGAAATGTGTATACTTGATAAATAGAGAGGAGAAAATAGTGTTGAGGGGAGGGAGAAGTTGGAGCTTGTTGAGAGATTGGAAAATTCTTGGAATAAATATTCTCTTGTGAAAATCTTCTTAGAGCTTATCGTACATTACTATTATTGGAGTCTCGAAAATGAAGGGCCAACAAATCAAAATGTTTTTTGGAGATAGGAAACCAACTAGGCTCCTAGTTGGCTGAGAGGATAATTTAATTCCACTTTAGGCAAGTGGCAAGGATCAAATACATTTCTATTGGTTGGAGTATTCTACAAAAAAAACAAATTCAAACAGTGCAAGATATATTTTTATTGTTAAATTTAAATGGGTTTCTACTCAAAATTGAACATACTATGATGCTAATCCTAATAGTTAATTTTTTTTTTTTTAATTAATTTTCCAGAACATTAATAATTGACAGTTTCAAATAAAGTTGATATTATGATAGAAGTTAGTATACTTTAAAGATCAACAACATTATACTATGAAATAGAGTTGTTACAACTAAATTAAAGAACTTAGGTTGCATCTTATTAATAGATATTGTAAATTTGATGAAGTGACTATCAACATTAGCACCATTCTCATGGTTATAAACTTTGAGTTGAGAAACTACATTTTATATTAGAGCTAATGTTAGATCTTATACCATGATCAATTAAATGGATATGATGGGTTGCCATAAATTTTGAGGAAAATTGTCAAGTTTTATTTATAAGTTAACAGGAGAAAAAACACACTACATTTTATTTTATTGTTATTTTATGTAATTCATTTAAAATTTTAATTTAATTAACATTTTCCCAAAAATATAGAAGGGGAGGTTGATGGCTATTAATAAAGGTGGTTGAGGAGACTTGGTAATGTGTATGGAAACTTGATAAATAAAGTGGAGGAATTAGTGTCGAGGGCAGGGAGAGGTTGGAGCTTGTTGAGAGATTGGAGAATTCTTGGAAGACATAATTTTTTGTGAAAATATTCTTAGAGCATATTATGCTAGGCTCCTAGTTGAATGTGATGATAATTTTATTCCATTCGAAGCAAGTGGTAAGGATCAAAGATATTTCTACTAGTTGGAGTATTCTACAAGAAGGAAAATTCAAACAGTAAAATAGGTATTGTTCTTGTTAAATTTAAATGGTTTTATGTTCAAAATTGAACACAATATGCTTCTAAACCTCTTAGTTAAAATGTTTTCTTTTTTGAATATTAATAATTGATAGTCACCAATAAAATTAATACTATGATAGAAGTTAGTATACTTTAAAGTGCAATAACATTACACTATGAAACATAGTTGTTACAACTAAATCAAAGAACTTAGGTTGCAACAAAAAATAGAGATTGTAAATTCGATGAAGTGAATATTAATATTAGCATCACTCTCAAGGTTATAAGCCTTGAGTTGGGGGGCTACATTTGGTATCAAAGCTTTAGATTGAAGACTAGGGACTTAAGGGCCATCCTATGATGTACAATGTGAGTATTAGTAACCATAAAATTAAAACCTGGAATACAAATAACAAGAAATTTAAAGGCAAATTATCTTTGAATTTGAAATTCTGAAGGGGGAAAGCATGTTATGCTGCTCGAAGAATAATTAATACATAACCAATGATTCCTAAAGCTTAGTGAAAGACATAAATTTGAATATAACCTACAACCATAGAAATACGAAATAATTATAAAGTGTTGCAAATTAAATTATGTCTAGTTCAAAAAAGCTTAGTGAAAGGCATACATGCACATAATTTGAATAAAACTTACTATTGTAACCGAGGTATGCACCCCTTCCATTTTCCCTCCTTTAACCTATCCATCCATCAATTTTGACTCTTGTGGTTTCTTGCTTAACTTATCCTCCATTTTTATTCATTCAACATCATGACCCTGTCTGTCATTACCTACTTTGCATCATTTTGTTTGATTTATTGAAAAAGGATCACATGTTCTGGTTTGGGTTTCAAATGCATGTCATCATTTTGCTACTAATGGAAAGATGCAGGTCCACCAAGTCTGTGTGTGTGCGCAGGAGATGACCAGGTTCGACAAATATTTTGAAAGATCAGTAACCTCCTGCACAGTTGACAACGAATCAGAGTAGGCCATGTCAGGATTGAAATACAAGCAAACAAATGTGTTCAATTTTCAGTCATTAGATTAAGAAAATATTAAGTCACGACCGTCATATTTCATTGGAGAGAGATCGATGGTGGGGAGGCATTACAGGGATCGGGAAGCAAATTAAAGTTTATGCAAGTTGTGAGCCTGCAATTGCTCAGGATCGTTGATCTTGCTAGATCAACATATCAACGGTGCATATCGATCCTGCTACGAACGAGCATCTTCTCATTGCGGGGATCGGGAAGGAAATTAAAGACAGAGCGAGTTGAGCCTCTACAATCACTCATGGCCATTGATCTTCAAGCAAGGGACACATGTTAGACAATCTCGTACTCTGGGAGGAAACAAGAAGAAGCTGAGTGAGTAAAGGATTCCTGAAGCCCGAACTCCCGAAGTAATTGTGGACCGTCCATCAACGAGGCCACGTGGAGGCAGATCTTTCACTTCAAAAATACGACACTCCGGAGGATTCTAAGAACTATGCATTGAAAAGGCTCGAAGCATGAACTCCTGAAGTAATTGTAGACCATTGATCTCAAATCAAAAAGAACCATTGATCTTTGCAGTAGGAAAGAAAGGAATATCAACCGAAGTACCGAGAGATTTCCATGTCACTCTGAGCCCATACTACTCCGGGAGTTATTCAAACTTTTCATCTAAATTGGCACCATCGCTAAATCAGATAGGGGAGTTCTAATTGTTGATATTATGGTAGTTGTGGGAGATATTAACCTCCACGTGTAACCTTGACAAGAATAGAATATTCTGGGAAGCAAGAAGAAACCCTAAAGCATTGGACATAACCCTAGTAGACAAGTCGGCTAAAGGAAATATTTAATATTGAGTTTTTAGCCTCCAGAATGAAAAGTCAGCCCAGACAGCTAAGGAAGAGAAGTATAAATACAGGATGCTAGAGCTCATTTGCATACACATAGCTCACAACTGCATAAATTTAGTTGTGCACAAGTTCGGAGAGTAGCAGCAGCTGCAGCTACTGCAACTTGTAAATTTTGGTTTCAATATTGGACTCTCTCTTGGTTATGGTTTGGAATTTCTGCTTAGTATGATAAATCTGGAGAGTGATACACTACCTTGATTGGCTATTAGGCCTAGGGTTTTCTTCCAGAATTATTCTCTGTCAAGGTTAAGGTGCTCAGGGGTGGCTTCAGCCTATGGTTGGGTGACAATATTTCTATATTGTCTATGGTTAAACGAGCACACCTATTATTTCTAACAGGTTATGGGCCCACACTATCTTTGGATAATCTAACCATTGGAAGATAGATTGGGAGGATTTGCTCAGTTACAGTTGCAGTTGCAGTCGAAGTTTTTGCTGCAACAACGAAACCCTAACCCTCTTATTGAGGCACCTTAAGTGAAGAGATTGAACTAATTTTTGGATAGCCTAGTGTGCCCTAACCTGGTGCACCTCCTAGTACTCTCAGCAAGCTAAGACGTCAAGTTTGATTTTTTGGTCAAAGTCAAAGGTTGACCAAGTCAAAGAATTCATGACCTACTCTATGAAGTCAGAAAACAAGTTAGAAGGGGCTTATAACTTTAGAGCATGGAAGACAAGGATTGATCTCATCCTTTCCAAGAATAAAGTGTTGGATATTGTGAAAGGAAATATCATGGAACCATAGTTTGAAGAAGGAAAAGAGAAGGAACCTCAGAATGTTGCAGTTATGGAGAAGTTCAAAGACAATGACATCAATTCCATGAGTATCACAGTGGACTCTGTAAAATACCACTTGATACCCTACATCTCTCATATCAACTCATTTAAGAAGATGTACGATGCCATAACTAAACTCTTCTCAGTCAGAAACATTGGACAAGTAATGAGTCTAAAGAATGAGCTCCGTGACACGAAAATGAATGATGATGACAACATAACATCATACCTTGTGAGAATATCTTAGTTAAGAGATCAACTACAAGCTATTGAAGAAATCATTTCAGAGAAGGAACTGGTAAATCCAGTACTCAATGGTCTTCCCAAGACATGCGATGTATTTTCCGCACGCATGAACACAAGAAAGGAGTATCCCACATTTGAAGAAATTTGGACTTGCTATGCACAAGAAGAATCAAGGATTAACACAAAAGAGAAATCCCAAAATAAATACTATGATCGAGCTTTCACAACAAAGTTCAAGAATTTCAAGAATAAGAAGAAGTTTGGCTCAAGGAAGAAACCAAATTAAGAAAAGGATATGTCAAAGATACAATGCTTCAACTATCGAAAATATGGTCACTATAGAAACCACTGTCCTGAGTTAAAGAAAAGGAAGGAAGCAAATAGAGCAACAGTTGCCGAAGAAAGGGAACCCTCAAAGAAAGTCAAGAAGTATAAAACAAACTTCTTCTTCTAAGTCAAGGTAACAATATTCTTCAAATCCCTTGTATATATCATGTTTACATAGTTCCTGTACATATCATGTATATCTATTTCTTAAGAAAATATGTTCAAGGGAAACAATACCTATGGAAGAATAAAAGGATAAGGATTGCTATTACAATGACTACAAGTCAAAAAATACACATGAAAAGATGAAGTATGTTGACAATCTTTGGTAACAATTCTTGTGGAAGCCATTATATAAGTAATAACTGCTAGATAAGCTGGAATCAGAATGAAACCCAAAGAGAACTAGAAGAAGTCAAAAAAGAGGAAATTAGAAAAAGAATTGTGACACCTTGCAGAAGGCAATAAGAATGTAGACGAAAGCGTGGACTATCTTAGATGGAGGGAGATGATTATAGAATTCCAAAAGAAGAGCATGAATTCATGCATGAAGCAAAGATTATGAGGGAGATAATCCTAAATAATATGATCAATTGAGGATTATGAAGTATCTATCCATGTTCCCATTGAAAGTAGTAGCCATGAAAAGCAACATGTGTTTAGTTTAACTTTATAATAAGTCTTCTTCGAAAATAAGCCTTAAAGTATCCTTGGTTATCCATCTACATCCATGATCCTATGATGAAAGGAAGAAGTTGGAATATTCAGGGCATGGAATCTATAGAAGACTCCATGGACCCAACAGCTAAAGAGAAACATGAGGAAGAACATGACGATTCCAAGAGAGAAAGAAAAAGCCAGAACAATCAATTATTATACCGAAAATCACAAAGACTACTAGCTTGGTTTGAACTCACTAAGAAGAAATCGAGCAGAAGAAATGGAAGTTATGATAAAGAACAATGTGAAAAATACTTATGAATGGAAGCATTGCAAGATTCAGAGTTTCTTCCAGAAAGAGGGAGAAGACTATGACAACAACCTGTTCCAGATATACCTCTTGTGGTATCTATGGATTGGAATTTACATGTAAAAGATTGTTCTTCCCAATAAAGAAAGTGAGAAATAACCTTATACCAGAAAGAGACCCATGTATGCAGATATAAGAAGACTTTGTATGGATTCAAACAACTTGATGCAGAGTATCTCATATACAACAGAAGCATGGTGAAAAATTTCTATGACAGAGATAGTGTATCAGAATAGTTACTCAGAAGTCTGGGATGATGGAGTGCTAATCCATGGAAAACTATGATGATGACAAAAGAAGTGCTACTTGGATATGTTTCAGTTTGAGTCTTGCCACGATGTCATGAGCTAGTAGGAAACAAAAGTGTTGAATTAGACCATGATATATTGTAATGATCAGAGCTATATAAAGCCTTTAGAGAAAACTAGTGTTCCATGACAGAATGAAGTACATTGAGATCAAGAATTACATTCTCCATGATGAAGTCCAGAAAAGAGAAGTGGTTCTCCAATATATCTCCACAGATGAGTGGATAGAAGACATTTTTGTAAAGCCTCTGTCCAAGATGAAAAAAATTGCATACTTAAGAAACAAGCTGGGGCTCGTGGAGACGACTTCCTTATTGAAAAAGGAAGAGATTACTCCCAGGTTGGGAGGGAGCATTGATGTGTTATTGATTTATGTACAATCATTTTTCAGTTCAAAAAATGGTCCAGGATGAGCATTTCCTTTCCAGTTCAGAAAGTGGTTTGAGATTTCTGATCGACATGCATTTTCCAGTTCGGAAATATGGTCCAGATCGAACAACCATTTTCATAATGAAAATGGTTCGATAGATTGTTGATGTACCATAGACATCAATTCTCCTTGTGGCCAGTGTGGGGGAATGGTCTAGGAAAATCATTCTTCTTGGCAGTCACTCTGAGTAGTGGTCAAGTAGAATGGTCCGCCTCACCGGGCAGTCATTCTTTCGAAGTTCAAAGTTGTGAGAAGTTTCAAAGAATGGTCCATTTTGGAGGTTGGTGCAGGACAATCATTTCCATTAGGAAATGGTTTAGACAGTCATTCCCTAGGGAAAAATCATTCTATCAAGGTTGCACTATGATTAGTGTCGGAGGAATGACCCATTTAAGTGAATGGTCTAGGTTTAGCAATCAGGGACATAAATTCCCTAGGGAAGACTCATTCTCTCCAGGTTGCACAATGACTAGTGTCGGAGGAATGGCCCTGTTAAGTGAATGGTCCAGGTGATCCAGATTTATTTTCGGCACGAAATGAGAGCAGAGATATAATAAAGAAATGCACAATGATATTGCATATATCCAGTGATATAAGAGAAATATATCAGAGATGCAACCATAAACATAGAGATACAGTAATACACGATTTCTATTAATGAAAGAAATGTACAGAGACTGTAAAAATACAGAGTGAAAGACTCGCTAGAATGGTGGCAGCTTATCTTTGAGAAGAGATGTGATGGCTACTCGCATTTGCAAGAAGATGATTACAATGAGGCTCTGAAGGCATTTTTACAATAAAAAAGAATTCCCAAAACCCTAGACATCCAAAAACCTAACCCTAGGAGATGAAGCGCAAAAAGTCATGTGGGCCCCATTTGGGTAAGTTAGTACATCAACTTCCCGGGGTCGTAACTTTTGCATACGATATCCATTTTAGGCGTATGATAGCTCGTTGTAAAGGTATCATCGAGGAGATTCATTTTGGGGCTCAATCATGCCTTTGGATATCATTGAGAACCTCTATCTTGAAAAACCTTCATTTGGGCCCTCAAAATGGCCCCATAAGTTAAAAACTACTAAAAATAGTAAATTTCCAAATTTGCTAGAAAACTGTTTTGAGCTAGTAGGAAAAGGTGGGTGGCCACTGATATCCACATGGATCAATCCTCCCTCCTTAAGAAGCAATGATATCCATTGCGTTGAGTTCCTGGGGGAGAGGGAAAAGCATTTGATGAATCTGCATCTTGGTGAGCTGCTTGCCTTTCTGGAGATGTCGCGCTGCTCAACATGTGGAATTTTGTCATGAAGCTGTTGAGGCTGAGGATATTCAACAAATCGGACTACATGAGAGGATGGTGTGCAAAAGAAATCTTTTCTCTTTGCTGCAACCTTGTCAACCTGCTTCTGTTGGATAGAAGGTGCTTGGGGTGAAGCTGTAGTGGTTGCAGTGTCCTTCTGTTTGCATTTTGAACAGATTGTGAAGAAGCTGAATTTTGCAGTATGAGATACTACCTTGCGACACTTTTTAGGTGGAACAATAGTTAGAACTACCTATGATATTCTATAGAGATGAACCCCTAGAGAAACAATGACACTGCGGGGTCGAGACTCAAACAACAAGGCGCTTCCACATATATGGTTGGCCCAAGAGAACATCACATAAATCTAGTGGGGAAACATCACATAATATCTCATCCTTGAAGGGTTGGATGCCATATGACAATCGACATTGCTGGCTGACACAAAGATCTTATCCTTGGCGAAGCCACTCGATGTTGTATGGCTACGGGTGTGGTGTTGTCAACAATCCCAACTGTTTGAATACCTCTACTGAGATGAGGTTCTTCTGGCTTCCGCTATCAACAATAAAATGCAGTGGGGTCCCCTTCACCCACATCTATGAATGAAAAAGGTGCTCCCCCTCTTTAGGATTTGTTGGTTCTTCTGGTTGAATTGCTGCTGTAGCGACAATAGCAGTGGGGTCTGCGTCAATGATCTGTCCTTTACCAGTATTTTCAAAATCAGATTCTTAATTAGGGTTTGGCTTCTTTTCTTTGATCTCGGCCACCAATGACTGTTTTGAGTGACATTCATCGGTGTTGTGCCAAGGGATTTTGTGTAAATCGCACCATTTTCCAGTGTCCTTCTTTGTCTTCCCATGACCCTTCTTTTCATGTGGCTTGGACTGGTTTTTAGGAGACTGTTTGTTAGGGATGTCTTTGTCATACTTTGGTTGTTGCGGATTTGCAGAACCAAAATCCCATTTGTTCTGGTGCTTAAATTTCTACTCGATTTTAACAACATATCCATAGGCAACACTGAGTGATGAGATGTCCAGAAAATCCATTTCAGTTTGGATGTATCTGTGTAGAGCCCCACGGTATTTCAGAACCAAATGTCGTTCGGAGTCTTTGTGGTGCGCAAGGTATGGAAGGTATTGGTGAACTCCAGAACTGCTTGGCCCCTCTCTTACCGCAGTGTGGTCCATCTCATGTACTGGTCCTCATAGTTTCCAATAGGGTAATATTGTTCCTTTACCGAATCCACAAAAAAATCCCAAGTGGGATCGGCCCCATATATTCCAGACTCTGTGGAACTTTTCTCCTAGTAAGTTTCCCGCCAATGTTTGACATGAGGGAGAGCTTTAAGGAGTGCGGAGGTGATCTTTTCTTTGTCGGAAAAATTGTGAACAGAGAAATAACCTTCTCGCAGAGTTAACCATTTTTCTAGGGCTTCTACATCTATTTGTCCTTCAAATACAAGAATATCAAAATTAACTTGTACCTTGAAAGGTGTGGTGCCTCCAAAGTGGCCGCTTGATGAAGATGAACCTTATGCTATCGACAGACGTTGAAGGATGTGGGCAAAATTCTCCATCATTTTGTCCCTCTGTCGCGTGAGAGCTTGCTCAAGCAACAAATTGATAGGATCGCATGCTCCGTCGTTTTTATTTTCTTCCGCCATTGAGGGTTTCTTGGGTGTGCGAGAGTGATTGTCTTCAAGAGAGACAAGCTCAAGTCCTAAATTTCTATACTCAGACCTCGTCGGGGACATGCACTGAAAAAATGATCAAGAGCAGCCTGCTCTGATACCACTGATCCAGATTTATTTTCGGCACGAAATGAGAGTGGAGATATAATAAAGAAATGCACAATGATATCGCGTATATACAATAATATAACAGAAATATATCAGAGATGAAACCATAAACACAGAGATATAGTAATACACAATTTATATTAATGAAAGAAATGTACAAAGACTGTAAAAATACAGAGTGAAAGACTCGCTAGAATGGTGGCAACTTGTCTCTGAGAAGAGATTTGACGGCTACTCGCATTCGCAAGAAGATGATTACAATGAGGCTTTGAAGGCCTTTTTACAATAAATAGGAATTCCAAAAACCCTAGACATCCAAAAACCTAACCCTAGGAGATGAAGCGCCAAAAGTCATGTGGGCCCCGTTTGGGTAAGTTAGTACATCAACTTTCCGGGGTCGTAACGTTTGCATACGATCTCCGTTTTAAGCGTATGATATCTCGTTAGAAAGGTATCATCGAGGAGATTCATTTTGGGGGCTCAATTATGCCTTCAGATATAATTGAGAACCTTGATCTCAAAAAACCTTCGTTTGGGCCCTCAAAATGGCCCTGGAAGTTAAAAACTGCGAAAAATAGTAAATTGCCAAATTTGCTAGAAAACTATTTTGAGCTAGTCGAAAAAGGTGGGTGGCCATCGATATCCACCTGGATCACTAGGCTCAGACATCAAGGACAATTATTATTCTATGCTTGAGAATAATAGTCCATATATCCCATGGCTGATGTTTTACATTCTGAGGGAAGATGCTCTTCCAGATCTCACAGATGTGAGTGGAAGAATGGCCCAGATGACTTAGTTTATATCATGATATTGTTTTATGTAGGTTGATATCAGATGATATGAGTTCTATGGAGACCGTATGTCTCTGGAAAGTAAATGTATGCTACTGTGGTGGATATGTTCCACTGGTTGTGACTATGTGTCACTGATTATGTAGACGTGTGCTACGTGGTGTGGTTTTGTACTGTTGGATAGTAGTTGTGTACTACTATGGATAGACACAATAATGTTCTACTAAATTACATTGTTTTGATTTCCATGTATACTATCAATAGTGTTGAAAATGATTATCAGCTATATGGATAGTCAGTGTGTTGATGGACATACATTCTCCAGACGGAAAATGGTCCCAGACATTTATTATTCTAGGACATATGTCTGGATTAGAAGAATATTACTTGTAGCCCATGGCGTGGCTTCCAACATTTGTTGGAATAGTTATTCTTCTATGACATATGTCTAGAATAAAAGAATGGTTCTTGTATCAATCTGTGGAGTGAGTGACTTATTCAACATCATGCCTGATTACTCAGATGGAGTATGGCTTTGAGAGATGATACAATTGATGTTATCAGATGATACTCATAGTGATGATGGTGCTCGTGATCTAATTATGAGATAGCCTGTATGGATATGATGATGCTACCGGTTGAATGATATGTTTGTGATCAATACCATTGCCTTCAATAACTCCCTATCTAGGAGGGAGTGTTGATATTATGGCCATAACTGGGAGAGATATTAACCTCCACGTGTAACCATGACAAGAATAGAATATTTCGGGAAGAAAGAAGAAACCCTAAATCATTGGGCATAACCCTAGAAGACAAGTCGACTAAAGGAAATATTTAATATTGATTTTTTAGCCTCCAAAATAAGAAGTCAACCTAGACAGCTAAGGAAGAGCAATATAAATACAGAATGCTAGAGCTCATTTTCATACACACAGCTCACAACTGCAAAAATTTAGTTGTGCGCAAGTCTGGAGAGTAGCTGCAGCTGCAGCTACTGCAACTTGTAATTTCGGTTTCAGTCTTGGACTCTCTCTTGGTTATGGTTTGGAATTTATGCTTGGTTTGCTAACTCTGGAGAGTGATACACTACCTTGATTGGCTATTAGGCCTAGGGTTTTCTTCTAAAATTATTCTCTATCAAGGTTAAGGTGCTCGGGGGTGGCTTCGGCCTATGGTTGGGTGACAATATTTCTATATTGTCCATGGTTAAATGAGAAAACCTATTATTTATAACACTAATATGGAAGACAGATAGATCTTTAGTAGGGGTGATAAAGTAGCAGGGCCACCCAAATCATAGATTGCAACAAGATCGACGACCACACTTCATTGCGGGGATGGAAAATTACCAAACGTTAACATCTTTGAGCAATCCTTCAATCAAAACCATGGTATTACTGGAAAGGTACATGGAAACTTGTGGGGGATTGCGGGGGTCGGAGCGATGTGGATCCAAACCACCCTCGACAACTTATGCAATCACGTGATTATATGACATCAGGTCACCATGTTACCTCCACTCACCTCCACTCACACTCCCACTACCGCTCAAATTTCACCACCTGTTCCCTCGAATAATCTACATATCACCTATCACCTCCATGTAATCCGCATCCGCTCATACAATCCCCTATTGGACACTTGAATCCACGTCTCCTTCCATGACCGCTGGGATGACAATCTTTCCAATGAATATTTTTGAAAGTACATATGGCAGCTGACGAGTTGAAACGAAGTGCACTTAACAACCGAGAGATCAAACATAGACAGAGGGTTATGTATCAGTCTTAGTTACAGATCAATCCATAAATTTAGTGAAGAGGCAGATCAAGTGGAGATCTTCCCATGCAGCCAGTTACCCTCCATAAGCATCAAACAACTCGCAGGCATGCCAGGGCTCGATACAGAACTCTGTTCTATCACTCCTAGTTTTTCTGCCAATTACAGTTCATCCAATGCATGCATCAGTTTAGTCTCAAAGATAATAGCAATTTTTGGTTAATCAATTCCAGAATCGTTTTAGATTAAATTAATAAGTGGTCTTCTGTGTGTGATAAGTGTTAGGACCACACAATGTACCTTTTTGATCACACTTTTTGCCACCATTACACCTTTGTTTCACTCACATTTAAACTCACATTATCACTTTACCCTATATTTCCAAAGGTACGCAACGTCTCTTTTCTTTACTATATGTTTAATCTGTTTTGCATATAATTTTACATTATTCTCATACTTAACCATTGATTAGAAATGTATAAGTGCTGAAACAGTTCGAACTACATATTAGCATTGAGGCATGTTGCTGAAACAGTTAAAGAATGCAAACCCTGTGGCTGAAACAGTCTGTGGTCAACGATGTTGAAACAACAACTCATAGAAGCTGTTACACAGTCCGTGGTCTACAACAACTCACACAAAAGAAGCTACTACACTCGCCATGGTCAACGATGCTGAAACAACAACTCACAGAAGCTGTTACACAGTCCGTGGTCTACAACAAATCACACAAAAGAAGCTGTTACACAATCCGTGGTCTACGAT
>JZKD02S0696265.1:142022-159344 GCA_000966675.3 Picea glauca | reverse complement strand
GAAATACTACAGGATTCTCTCCCTATGAATTAGTTTATGGAAAGAGTGTTGTCTTCCCTGTGGAATTTGAAATCAAAACCTTAAGGACTGCTTTAGCTGTCAACCTTGATTTGACTGATGCACAGACAACTAGGTTGCAGTAGCTTAATGAATTGGATGAAAAAAGACTAGATGCCATTCATAAAAAAACTATGATTCAACAGCAAAGATCAAAATGGCATGACAAAACTATCAAGCATAAGCAATTCCAAAAAGGTAATTGAGCCCTACTGTACGACTCTCGGTTTAAATAATTTCAAGGAAAACTACGTACAAGATGGCTTGGACCCTACGAAGTAGACACTGTTTTCCCCAATGGAACAGTAAGGCTTCTCACAATCGATGACTCTAAAACACCGTTACTTGTAAATGGTCATCGGCTCCGTCTGTACCAGCGCCCTATTTCCAAAGAAGATTTTAAGGCCACATGTGTGGCAGACACTCAGTACCTCTTTTTAGAGGGGGATCCTACCCCTCATTGCAATTAATTATTTTAATTTAATTTCTTTAGTATTAGATTAGATTTTGTTTACTAATAATCCCTATCAAGAAATACCATTTTACAACCGATTTTTGCAGATTCTCGATCAAAGAAAAGGCCTACTAAGGAAGGATGATCTTACTTCAAGAAGAGAAAAACCCCCCATTGCTGAAACACCACTGTTGAGCAACCCTTCACCATTTTCCCCATTGCTGAAACACCACTGTCAACAACTTTTTTCCATTCTCCCATTGCTAAAACACCACTGTCAACAACTTTTCGCCATTCTCCCATTGCTGAAACACCACTGTCAACAATTTTTCGCCATTTTCCCCATTGCTGAAACACCATTATTCAACAATCTTTCACCATTTTCCCCATTGCTGAAACACCACTGCCAACAACTTTCACCATTTTTCCCATTGCCAAAACTCCACTGTTCCGCAATTCTTCACTGCTGAAACACCATTGTCAGCAACCTTTCACCATTCTCCCATTGCTAAAACACCACTGTCAGCAACCTTTCTCCATTTTTTCCATTGCCGAAACTCCACTATTCCGTAATTCTTCACTGCTGAATCACCATTGTCAGCAACCTTTCGCCATTCTCCCATTGCTGAAACACCACTGTCAGCAACCTTTCTCCATTTTTCCCATTGCCGAAACTCCATTGTTCCACAATTCTTCACTGCTGAAACATCATTGTCAGCAACCGTTCACCATTCTCCCATTGTTGAAACACCACCGTTAACAACTTTTCGCCATTTTCCCATTGACAAAACAACACCGTTCAACAATTGTCTCGCCATTCTTTCTATGGCTGAAACACCACTTCCTCAGCAGTATTCTGCGACATCACTCTTTAGCAAACATTTCTCTATTCTTCCTATCGCTGAAGCACCAACTTTTCAACAGTCTCTGTCATTAAGCCTTTGCGCTCTCATACTATATTTTGTCCTTCCAGTCAATAAATCCTTCATACAATTCAGCTAACAAATCAAAAGTCTCCGTCACAGCCACTGCAGAACTATTATGGATAGGCATTGTATTTTGTTTAAGTACGAATCAAAAAGTAAAGGCGAGGTATGTAAATTCTATGTAAATACAATTAAGCTATAGTTAATGAGAAGATTCCAAATCATTATTACCACTCGTGTAAAATCATTATTAGCCACACTTGAACGAGGGGGGGGGGGGAGGAAATATCAAACTTGTATACCATCATTTCACATGAATTAACCACTGCCATTCCTATTTACCATCCTTTCGTTTGTTTCACCACCATTTGCATGCCTTCACTCGAAAAAAATACTCTGCACAGAAGCTGTTACTCGACTCTTTGACGGTGTACTTTACTGAGCTGTTAGCTATGGGAGGCTCCGTTATACGGTACGAACTCGCCACGACAGTCCTGTTAGAAATGCATCCAGAAGCCCATCAATTTTTTTTGCAGGCAGGATGGCTCAGTTATTTTCAGAGACTCCAGGGGTTTGATCAACAACAGGTTCTGCAATTTGCTCAAAATCTCCAAGAAGATCATTCCATTGTTCAAGGGGTTCGCATTTCAGTGACAGAAGAGGATATAACACAGGTTTCAGGTCTCCCTACCAATGGCATCCACTTGTTCCACTGCAAACATATCATCCTGAATGCCCAACAGGACTTCCTCTTGCCAGGGGAACAAATTGAACCTAAAGGCCAGGGTGTCCGACTCAGCTCATTGCCGCCTCCATGGCCGGAAGTTGCAAAATTCATCAAACACTACCTTACCTGCGAAGGCCGATACCAGGTAGTCTACCAACACGATTTTGTCCTGTTGTCTCATTTACAGCATAATAGATTGGTGAACATTCCTTATTATCTGCTTGGTTGTCTCAAAAATATGTCGCACTATGCTAAAAAGGCTAAAGATCCCGCCCTTTCACTCACCCATCACCGTCTCGTTCAACTTCTTATCCAAAAGGGTTTTTCCCAACAAAACCCTCCACTAAACAACCCACCTATAGATCCCCAAGAAGCTACTGAAATTCCTGAAAATCTTCAGGAATAGCAACCACAAAACCCTCCACATTCCCCAGAAATACCTAACAGTTCGCCTACAGACCCAATCAACCCCCCTACCATACCAAGCCCGCCCCACATTTTACCAGAATCATCCACTCCTGCCCTTCATATTCTCAGTGATGATTCTGAACCAGACAATTCCCCCTGTCCCATCATTGAGGAAAACCCCCACACAAACGAAAGCAAATTCCTTTCTTCCCACCCTTTTTACAAAGAAAATGAACAAGGGCCTCAACAAGGGTAGCCACTACCGCCACTACCCTAAACCCCCAACGCATCTGACTAATACCCCGTACACCTCCAATGTCCCAAATCCCAGAATCTTTGCCTATTCCACCCATGGGCACTGAAACACAAGAACCAGATGCCCAGGGTGTTGCGACATCATCCGTTCCAAATCAAGTAGCTGAAACACAAGAAATAGCTACCCAATTCGTAGCTGAAACACAAGAACCAACTACCCAATTCGTAGCTGAAACACAAGAACCAACTACCCATTCAGTAGCTGAAACACAAGAACGGGCTACCCATTCAGTAGCTGAAACACAAGAACCAACTACCCATTTAGCAGCTGAAACACAAGAACTAGGTGCTGATATTGATACTGAGATACAGGAATCAGAGGTCCAGGATGCTGCAACATTACTTTCCTTACATCGAGAAGCTGAAACACAAGAAGCAACTACCGATCCTGTAGCTGCTCCACAAGAACCAGCCAGTGGATCTGTGACTATTACACAAGAACCAGTCACCCCTCAAACATAACCAACAATAGCCTCTGTCTTAGAAGAAAATGAGTTCCTAAAATCTCAACTAGAAGCGTACAAGCAAGAGCTAGCTGCAGCAAAGGAAGCCTATGAGAAGGAACTTAATTTGCACACCCTAGCTCGCACAACGACCATGTCAAAGGGAACTACAATAGAGAATCTGTGTAGAGAATATATGTGTAGTCAATGTGGGGATATCTACTATCAAGCATGATGCAAAGTAATTCAAATTCCAATGCCAGGAGCTGCCCCTGCACCTACAATGTTTGCAGTCAAAGAAGAAAAACCTGCTGTTACACAAGAACCAGCTATAGCTGTCACACAAGAACCAACTACAACTGAAACACAAGAACCAGGAGGACCTTCCAAAATTAAGACTGAACTCTGGCCTTCAACAAATGTCAAATATGAAACCCCTGCTCTTGTTAACAAAGCTGTACAAACATTGCCTATTTATGCATATGCCCCTCCCAGCTAGATCAATACCCACACCTTTGTGGAACAAGCCACTCAGACCCCAGCTCAACCTACTACTTGCAACGCTGAAACACAAACTCAGCCATGGAATGAGCAAGAAATAATAGAAAAATGGAAAAAAGAGTCTGCTGCTACAGGCCAAAAGCCTGCAGGAACACAAACAAATCTAGATAAATCATACCTACTCAAATTGGGAAGCTTTGGAGCAAACACGCCAAGAAGCTCATGCCCTTAAGAAACAAAACAAGGAGCTAAAAGGAAGATTGCTCCTGATATTTGACTTGGCACAAAAGCTATTGGCTGCAAGGAAACCATCCTGCAATTACTCCTTGTTCCTCATGGAACGACTTACATGGTTTCAGATAAAATCAATCACAGAAGGCAGACCCCATGCAGTGTTACATCCAACAGATTTTGTTAAAAATTTTGCAGAAGCCTCTGCTATGGATCAACACCTCCGCTGTGAGGCATATCTTCATAATGAGGCCATCCCTGAGAACCGACAACTTAACATTAACCCTCTTGTCGGTGACATCCAGATTCGGGCACTTACCTCCTTCCTCAACAATCAGATTATATAGCAGGATGACTTCCTAGCTGCCAAGCATAACGAGGATAACCACCTTCTCTGGATAAGGATAGAACCACAAAATGTAGCCACTTTTATTACAAAGTATTATCAGTTTTTAAAGAAACCAGGGATGACCCAACATATTCAACAATTATAGACATTAGTGTTTCAAGAGTGTCAACATTTCATTAAATCAACAGAGATTGCTACCCTACAGGCAAATAATCTGTTTTGGCAACAGTCTAGTGAGAAAAGACAGGAACACAATCCTTTTAGCCCCACTAATCATGAGATAGAAATTTCCAGAGTAACTAGCTACATCAAGTGTGCTCAGCAATGTGCTAAAAGCTGGATAGGGTACCAGTTTCATTTTCCTATCCTCTGGCTGCCAACAGAGAAATATCAAGTCCATTATAAGTTGCCCAAGAAGGCCGAAATAGAAGCTTGGCAAAGCTTACAACGCGTTCAAGGGTTTAGAGATCCAACAGACATCACCTCCCACAACTACTGCTTGAGTAACTTGCACACTCAGAGTCGGTATCCAGACTCTGATTCAGAGTGAAGTTGCCTGAGGACATGCAACATTTTGAGTTGGGGGGGATGTTAGGACCACACAATGTACCTTTTTCCTCACACTTTTTGCCACCATTACACCTTTGTTTCACTCACATTTAAACTCACATTATCACTTTACCCTATCTTTCCAAAGGTACACAACGTCTCTTCTCTTTACTAAATGTTTAATCTGTTTCGCATATAATTTTACATTATTCTCGTACTTAACCATTGATTAGAAATGTATAAGTGCTGAAACAGTTCAAACTGTAGATTAGCATTGAGGCCTATTGCTCAAACAGTTAAAGAATGGAAACCTTGTGGCTGAAACAGTCTGTGGTCAACGATGCTAAAACAACAACTCACAGAATCTGTTACACAGTCTGTGGTCTACAACAACTCACACAGAAGTTGCTACACTCGCCATAGTCAACGATGCTGAAAAAACAACTCACAGAAGCTGTTACATAGTCCGTGGTCTACAACAACTCACACAGAAGAAGCTGCTACACTCTCCATGGTCAACGATGCTGAAACAACAACTCACAGAAGCTGTTACACAGTCCGTGGTCTACAACAACTCACACAGAAGAAGATGTTACACAGTCCGCGGTCTACGATGCTGAAACAACAACACCAAACTGTTACATTGACCACGACAACCGCACCTTGAGCTAGCATTAACCATCGCTGCTGCCTAAGATCAAGTTGTTGAAACAATCAGAACGCAAATCTTGTGGCTGAAACAGCCTGCGATTTGCGATGCTGAAACAACATACAACAACAGTAACAAGAAGACTAATAAAGAAGCTGTTACTCCAGCTGCAACAACAACACCTCACTCGGCACTTGTAATAGCATTCTGTTACGGGAGACTAGGATACCCTATTCCAGTTTAGAAAGTCGAACTGACTAAGAATAGGACTCAGATGTACACCTTTAAATTGTTGATCAAATTGTATCAAAGGGATTCTCCTCTTTAAATAAGAGGAAATCACCATTAGAGATCATCTTCTGTTTTAGCTAAGAAAGGATTTACAGAGAAGGACATGTTTTACTTCAGATTGTAATATGATATAGTTGACAGATGAATAAAAGACTATTCTAAGCATTTCTCTCTAGTTCCTTTCATTTCAGGGGAATCTTGTGAGAAGGGAAGGCCCACCTTCTTCACAAGATTCACCCATTATCTTTATAGTATGTTAGTGTTATTTTTGTTCATGCCTTGATTAAATTCTGTTTTGCTGAAACACTACTTTATTGAACTCTGTTTTGCTGAAACACTACTTTACTAAACTCTGTCTTGCTGAAAATCTTCTTTACTGAATGTTACATTGTTTTCATATGATTCATGCTTGGGTAACTGTTCATCATTTTAGTTAGAAATCCTGCTTGGTGAATTTATGAAATCTTGGTAATCAAGGACAGGTGCTGAAGATCCCTGCTTGGGGATTAGGGTCCTGTTCTCTGTTAGGGATAGTTAGCCTTCTGTGTATGTCAATTATTTTACTTGATGATGAGTTTATGAAGGTGTGCTAATCAGAAACAGGTGCTGAAGTTTCCTTCTTAGGGAATAGGGTCCTGTTCTCTGTTAGAGATAGTTAGTCTTCAGTGTGTGTCAATCATTTCAATCAGCAATGAGTTCATAAAAAGTGTGATGAACGGAAACATGTGCTGAAGATTCCTGCTTTGGGAATAGGGTCCTGTTCTCTGGTTATAGAATAGTTGGTCTTTCCTTTTGCAGTGTCTTGAAGGATTTCTTTTCCAGCTTGTCATTTCTTTAATATAATCCAGGATTCTTTGGACAATTATTTCTTTAAACACTAAACTCTACAATAGGTAGATTGCTTTCCTGTAATTCAAGTTAGAACTTTAGTTTGTTCAAGGCAAAGTGTGATTGATATGCTTTTACTACAACTCTAGGTTGCTTTTGAGATTAAGCATATATAGTGCGTGGTTACCTTTGAAATAAACAGACTTCCCTGGGTTGACAATTTATGTAGCACTTGATTGTTTAGTTAAATAAGCAATTATAGTGACCAACAATAAGAACCACTCTATTGATTAAGTCTAGTGGGAAGTATACATGTTGTACTCCATGCAATGTTTTAGTTAAATTAATAGTTTGTTCTAAAAACAATTATCTAGAGTTAGGTGTCAATCCCATACAAATGAGAACCTCTTCAACTCTATTAAATATGCTGTCTTTGTATGTTTTGAGGGTTGGGAGTTTTGGAAGGAAAGTAGAAGCAACAAAAGAATTGGACCTGCTCAGTTAATTGCAAAGTTTTCTACCTAGTGAATATATGTTGATGACAGTTGTGTTTTCTTACTCAAATATTTATGTGTTTATTCTTATCTTGAATGCAGATTTTGTGATGTGTGCAATGTACATTTCCTTATTCTTTCAACTATTTTTTTAGTTTATCTTTCGCTGATTATGTGTTGGCATAGGGGCAGACTCAGGGTTCAACTCTAACTGCACACCAACAAGCCCTAAGTATTGGCCCTTTCGGCAACACCTGCACGGTAGATGCAGTCTCACCCAAAGTAGCTATAGGGGGTTGCAGGACACAAATGTATACAACGAAAGGAAATGTAGTGTGGATTCACAACAACAACACACAATGACCTAGTTATTCTTTATCTTCCTTAAACCTACTATGCAAGTTGTATTTAAGATCTAACACAATATCACAATAACAACATATCAAATGATAGAGAACACAACATCATTCACACATAACACAAGATATACGTGGTTCACCCTCTCCCTAGGGCTACATCCACAAAACTGTTCTTTATGATATATTAGGATGGAAGCATACAGTTCTTATCTGCACTCTTAGCTAGCATATCTTCTCTTCTTCTCTCTCTTTCTCTTCTCTCCTTGTGCACCCAGATGCAGGGTTGATCTTCACACCCAACTGAAGATCTTACAATACATACTACTCTCACAATACAATAGTTCTCTCTCAATAGCAATATCTTCTCATCGCATAATCTCTTCTATCTCTCTTACTCTCTATCCCATCTCAGGTCCTCTTGACCTTTATTTATACATTACAATAGCTCATTGACAACATTATGCTGAAACTTAGGTGTCCAAAACCCTAAATTCTAAATCCCTAGGTTAACTTGACCCATGTTTTCAGGGCTTCGCCAGCCTGTCTTTCCTTCCTTCACGAGCGGTGATCCAAAGCATCTGTTGACATATTATTTCACTTGCTGAGTTTTCCACGATCCCTCTTCCTTTTTGATCTGTCATCCATGATCTCCTAGTCCAATGACTTTCTTTCTCTTACTTCGCTCCGTATTTTCTGCTCTTTTGATCACTTCGACCCAGTATCAGTCACTATGTCTTCCACATAGTTCACATTTTTCCTTTTATCCCTTAATATTCACTAGCTTCAATAACCAAGGGCCAATAGGCCCCCAACACTCACTTTTGAATCATCCTGAGGCACTTCAGGTCTGAACTTTCTGTTTCATTTTGACTTCAGACTGCATCGGGTAGCCTTTTCTTTCTGCTCTGTCCCTCCCTTCTATGTGAAGACTTTCTTTTCTGTGTCTGGTAGCTAGTACCTAGACCCTTTTCCTTATGTTTTTACTAAGAGCTGCAAGGTAGCTTGTTGTCATAATACAATTTCAACTGGCTTCTGTTCACCAAACCTTCCTTCCATTCTCCAGTCAAAGTCTTCAACTGCATAGCTCCTCCTTCTGTAACATAGGCAACCTCATATGGCCCAAGCCAATGCATCCTGAACTTACCTAGATACCTCATGAACTTACTGTCATATACCAATACCATATCTCCTTTCTTGAAATCTTTCTTCTTGATGTGTCTGTCATGGTAGGCCTTTTCTCTTTCTTTCTGAACCTACTGGTGAAATCCTGCAATAAATCTATCTTCTTCCAGTTCGACCAACTGCACAAGCTTCTCTTGCATAGCACCAGTTTCATCCATATCTATAAAGGCTGCAATTCTCAGAATAGGAACCAAATATTCCATGGGTACAACTACTTCTATACCATAGACCAATTTAAAGGGGGTTTGCATGGTCATTTTCTTGCAAGTGGTTCTATAGGCCCATAATACTACTGGTACTCTCAAATCCTAGTCATCCCTATTCATGCTGCATATCTTCGTTAGCGTTGTCTCCAAGATCTTATTGAATGCTTCAACTGTTCCATTTTCTTGTGGATGATAGGGCGTTCTCTTCTGATGGTGAACTTCAAATTCCTGAGTCAAGGCTTCAATAGTCTTGTTAATAAAATGTGTGCCTTGATCGCTCATAAGGATTTTTGGGTATGCAAACCTGGTTATGATATCATCAAATATGAAGCACGCAGTTGTAGTTGCACTATAGTCCTTAACTTCTCTTGCTTCTACCCATTTGGTCAAATTCTCTGTCGTAGTGATTATGTATCTAGCTCCTGTGCACTTTCCTGGTGGGTTGATAGGTCCCACAAAGTCAATGGCCCATTTCTCAAATGCCTGTAAGGTCAGCTGAGGTGCTAAAGGCATCTCATCTATTCTAGATGGTTTCCCAACTCTTTGGCATACATCACAGGCCTTATAGTATTCCTTAGCATCTTTGTGTAGAGTAGGCTACCAAAGGCCAATCCTAAGAATATTCCACGATGTTTCTTTCCTTGCGTAGTGTTCTCCTGTGATTCCTTCATGTGATTCTGCAAGGATAAATGGTCTCTCTGCTTCCATAACACACCTCCTCAATATCTCATCAGGTCCCATCTTGTATAGCTATCCAACTATAAGTGAAAAATCTGCAGCATGCACTACCAACTGTTTCTTCTGAATAATTGTATAGTCACTAGCTGCCATTCCTATTGACAGGAACTACACTCTATTTGTGAAGTGATCATCAACATTCTTAATGGCCAACAACTATGCATCTGACAATATATCCTCCAAACTAGTAGGCTCTTCTCCATGTTCCAACCTCGATAAGTGGTCAGGAACTTTGTTCATTCTTCCCGGCTTAACCACGATCTCGAAATCATATTCCTGAAATAGCAGAAGCCATTTGCATATTCTTCCCCCCAACAATGGCTTGTTGACTAGGTATTTAAGCGTAGAATGATCAATGAACATCTTAAAATGTCCTTCCAACAAGTAGTGGCAGAACTTTTGCAGTGCATACACCATGGATAATCCTTCTCGCTCAATGGTGGTGTAATTAATCTCAACTGTTGATAGCTTCTTGCTAGCAAAGGCTAATGGGTGGTCAATGTCTTCAACTCCTTCTTGTGCTAACACTGCTCCTAATGTGATAGATGATGCATCGACATGCACGTGAAATTCATTACTCCAATATGGGAAAACCAGAATGGGTCCAGTAACCATTTTCTGTTTCAGTGTGTCGAAGCTCTGTTGGGATTCTTCTATCCAATGAAACTGACAATATTTATTTAAAATATTCTCCATGGGTATTGTGATCTGTGCATAGACCTTAATGAACTTCTTGTAGTATCCAATATGTCCCAGCGCAGTGCGCAACTATTTGACTGAAATAGGAGGGAGTATATCGACTATAATGGCAATCTTGGATGGATCTATGAGCAATCCCTGCTTACACACAATATGTCCCAACAACACTCTGAAGGGTGAAAAGAAGATGCACTTCTTTAGGTTCAAGGAAATCTAACACTACCTTCACTTATCCAACATTAGTCTTAAACATTCAATATGATTCTGAAAAATGCTAAAAATAGTTCAATCATCAAAATATGCTTCCAGGAATTTATGTAAAAACTCCTTAAATGATTTGACCACCACCGTGGAAAATATGGCTAGTGCATTCTTCAATCCAAATGGAATCACTGTATACTGGTAGGATGCCCATTCTATTGCAAATGTGGTCTTATGGCGATCTTCCTTGGCAATTCGGATCTGATGGTATCCTAAAAATCCATCTGTAAAAGAATATACCTCATGTCCTCCTACATTGTCTAACACTTCGTTAGTGAATGTCGTAGGGAATGGGTCATGCAAATAGGCATCATTCAGCTTCCTAAGATCTAGATAGATCCTAATTTCTCCTATCTTCTTATTTTTTACCACCATAGGGATAATCCACTATGAATCTTCAACAGGTTCTATGATTCCAGCTTCCAACATTCTCTCAAGCTCAATCTTCACTTTCTCCTTATATTTAGGGTTCAATCTGTAGGGTCTCTATTTGATTGGCCTTGCATCTGGTTTCAAAGGGATCCTCATCTCTCCCATGGGCCCTTTAATTCCCTTCATATCAGTGAACATGGTTGGAAACAAGTCCTGATACTCATGTAGTAACCCTTTGATCTTGTCAATGGTGGAAAAATCCCAATAATCTCCAACATTTGCAAATTTTGGTGTCTTTTCTGTTCCAATGTTGATTTTTTTGATTTTAATTGGTTGTCCAACAAAAGGTAGTTCGAATCCTGGTCCTTCTACATCTCTTTGGCCTTCTGTTTCTGTGATGTTCACATTCCTAGGATCATCATCTTCAACAACATTGATATTGTAACAGCCTTGCAACTTCTGAAGAGGCGCAATCCATTCATCCTCTTCTTGCTCCAAATGGAGGCTAGGTGCCTCCTTGAATACTTTTTGTCTAACAACTTGTAATGCTTGATCTACTGTAGGATATTGGCTTTAAAAAAAAAAGGTAGTTACAAAGTTCTGGGTCATACCTTCCCAATCTATAGTGATGAGACGCAGTTCTGCTTGAAGATACCAGTTGATGGGAGTTGTGTCCAGTGTGTTAATGAATTTTTGTACTCACTATTCTTGAGGAATGCTTCTCCATAATTCTTTGCAACTTCACACATGGTCCTTCAAACAAATTCGACCTGTGTACCTAACTTTGCAGCCTTCTACTTGCTCTAAAAATTGTGCTATCATCAAAGTGTGACATTGTACCCAGTTTGTAATATTGTTTTTGTGTGTCCCCCACCATCTCTTTGGAGTTGATTTCAAGGCCTCATCCATTTCCAACAATCTTTGTTGTGTTGGTACAATTTCTTCAAAGTTCACTAAGAATGATTCTAAGTGATTTAGATCATCAAAGGTGGGCAAGTTACTTACTGTTGTGCTGATCCAACGAACTTCTTTGGTTAATCTAGAACATTTTCTTGTAGATACTTCATACATTTTTTCTGCCAGTTATCTAGTGCTTCTTCTGAATTTGATGAGCATGCGTTGTCACTTCGCCAACTCAAATTACCATCTACTGTAGGATTAATGTAGTCCTACTGTCTAGCTATTAATTTGTATATGTTTTCTAGTTCATATGCGTGGTCTTCTTCTCTGATGGGTTTTGTGTATCTATGACCTTCTTCGGGATCCAAAGGTGCGATGAACCTAAGGCCATCTCCTTCAAATTTCATTTTTATTTTATTTAAATCAACCACAGTGGAATTATTGAAATCCCAATCAATTCCTAACAACGCAGGGTAAGGAAAATTATCATCAACTATCTCAATCACCTCGAAGTCTGCAAACATCCTTACTCCATTGATGTTCACAGGGACATGCTCCAGTCTTCCAAAGGGGCTTACAAATTGTTTATTAGCCATCCTAAGCCTAATATGGGAATAGATCATCTTAGGTTTTCCCATCAGTGCCTAGGTCTGCTTCGTCATGACATTGAACTCCAACCCTAAGTCGAGGACCACATAGTCTATATCATACTCTCCAATCTGAGCATTAAGGTGTAGTTCTTTATTTGTCCTTCTCTTCTTGGATAGGTGATGTACTTCTTTATTCAACAAAGGATCTACCCTTCCTATCTCATATTGTTTGAGAAAATTTTGTAGTTCTTGTATGGATTTTTCATCTTTAATCAACTCAATAAATGTATACAAGAAACTGACAAGTTTACTCACCTCTTTTCCATCTCTGGGTGAAGCAGACTGATCATATTCCAGAGGCATTCCACTTTCTCTTACTTCTATTCGAACCTTTGATGAAGAAGCCTGATCTCTTTCGAATTCATTTGTTTCTTCCTCAAATATCTACTTCTCTTTCCTTGGATCAAACTCTTGTGTCTTCTCCGTAGCTTTCCTGACTCCTGATTCTTCTATAGTATTTCCTTGGATCACTTTGTCTTCTCCTGTAACAATGCTTCCTCTAGTGATAACAATGACTCTGGGATATGCTCCATGAGGTTCTTCTTTGATTAGTTGTATTTGATGGTTTCCTCCTCATTTCTCCTGAAGCTTAGCCAACAATGTTGGACATTCCTCGATAACATGCTCGAATGAGTTGCAGTAGTTGCAAGTGGTACAAGGGTTCTGACAATCCCTTTCCAAGTGTCCTGGCTGTGTGCATTTATAATAGATGATCTATCCTCGACCTCAACCTCGACCCATACCTCATTCTCTTCCTCTTCCTCGGAATCCACCACGAGGGTTGAAGTTTCCTCTCCCAGGGGAATTATATTGAGCAATGCTTCCTTGTTGATGCACTTTGCCTTGAATTTTGTATATATCCCTCGACGTTTCATGCATGAGATCATAATACCTACAATCCTTATCATCATGTCCTACCAACTTACAAAACATGCAATACAGATTTGTGGGTTTCTGGACATATATTTGCAGATAGTAGCATTCACCAGGGCGATGTCAATTTCTACACACCTCGCACCAGGGTAGGGTAACTTTCTTGAAAGGGATCGGAGCTCCAGAGGCCAAGTATTCATGAAATAGGGGATAGTTCTCCTTGTCATGGCCTTCTGATTTTCATCTGATACATCAGATGTATTCTCTTTTATCTTTTACCTTGTCTTTCTTCATATCTTCGACATACAATGATAAGCTAATTAGCTGACTCGATATTTGACTCAGACCTGAGTTGGATTCTCCCATCAGGGCTGATTCTAATTTCATGGCAATCTCTGGTGCCTCAGCCTGCGAAGTAATATTTTGTTGCATCAGAGGAACTCTGATGTGTGGCAAGAGGGAAACAATGAACCATTCCTTGTTCTACTCATCTGGGATCTTAAAACTCAAATGGCCTGTCAAGGTCTTAAATCTATGATCAAGCTCCCACACAGGTTCAACTGTTCTCTGCTTGATTTCTTTTAGTTCTATAATGCACTGCGACTCTGACTTAGGTTTCTTGAATTTAGAAATTAACACAGTCTTAATGTCATTTAGCGGTTTAGGTGTAGCTCCTTGGACAAATTTCATGTACCATCTCAGTGCATGATATCTTAGGGTAGTGCTGAACTGATCTCGTTTGACAGCTTCATCGGTGATATTCTTAATAATCCACACAGCTTCACATAGAAACCAATGCTAATTAGGATCTTTAGATCCATCTCCTCTAAAGGTGGATAACCTCATCTCATCTTCCATAGATATTCCTAGGTTTCTTGATTGAGTATGTGGTGGACTGCTAGTGACAGTGCTCTGATCATTCTGATGACTTATGTTACTCTAGTTACTTAACACTGCTAAAGAAACAGGAGGAATAATAGTACTTAATTCAAAAGTCGATGCAGTTCATGAAGTTTCTGGCTCTTCTCGGTGAGGTTCCTCTATCCTAGTGGATTCTGAATGCTCTTCGTTTGTCAGATCTACCTATTCTCCACTATAGAACCCTTCGTCTCCATATTTCTTCTTAAATAGGTTCGCGAGATGAACTTATCTGAACACTCTCCCACTACGCGTATGTCCAGCCTCTGTGTCGCTGTCGCTGTCTGAATTTTTGAACATTAGCTCTTTCAATCTGACCGATTACTATATCTTCAAGATGTTCTTCTAATGCAATGGCATCTTGAACTTCAACTTTAGAAAATGTAAAATTTTCCTCTAGGTCTCTTAAAGAAATATCTCTCTACTTAGCTATACGATTCCACTATGTCAACAACAAACTCAGTGATATACCCTCCGATGGTACTATCAAACCAGTGATCTACTTCTCTTGACATGATGTTTTCAACTCTCTTGACCTTCTTGATCAATGCCAACATCCAAACCACAGGTGGTCTGAGTCTGACTTCGAACTGGGTATCGACTAACCTAGATAGCCACTCATATAGCTCCCGATGGATTCCTCCAAAGAAAATATCGTGTATATCAATAAATATATATCTTCCCAACCAATCCTCTATACCAAGACTGGTGTTCTTTTTTCGGGCTTCAGCGAAGTCCTTTTCTTTATCTTATATCCACTTCCGAATCTCTATCTTCAATGGGAACCACCTTGACATTTCCTCAAGAAGATTCCTTTCCCGACAACGAAACCATTTGTTAGCACAGGGGCAGACCCAGGGTTCAACTCTAACAGCACACCAACAAGCCCTAACTACTATCTCTTTCAGCAACACCTACGAGGAAGATGTAGTCTCACCCAAAGTAGCTATAGGGGGTTGCAGGAAACATGTGTCTACAACCATAGGATATGTAGAGTGGATTCACAAAAACAACACACAACCACCTAGTTATTCTTTATCTTCCTTAAACCTACTGCGCAAGTTATATTTCAGATCTAACACAATATCACAATAGAAAAATATCAAATGATGGAGAACACAACATAAATCACACATAACACAAGATATATGTGGTTCACCCTCTCCCTAGGGCTACGTCCACAAAACTATGCTTTATGATATATTAAGATGGAAGCATACAATTTTTATCTGTGCTCTTAGCTAGCAAATCTTTTCTTCTTCTCTCTCTTTCTCTCCCCTCCATGCACACCCAGCTGCAGGGTTGATCTTCGCACCCAACTGAAGATCTTACAATACAAACTACTCTCACAATACAATAGTTCTCTCTCATTAACAATATCTTCCCATCGCATAATCTCTTCTATCTATTTTACTCTCTAGCCCATCCCAGGTCCTCTTGACCTTTATTTATACATTACAATAGCTCACCGACAAAATTAGGCTTAAACCTAGGTGTCCAAAACCCTAAATGATAAAGCCCTAGGTCAACTTGACCCGCATTTTCAGAGCTTCACCAGCTTGCCTTTCCTTCCTTCATGCATGGTGCTCCAAAGCATCTGTTGACATATTCTTTCTCTTGCTGAGTTGTCCACGATCCCTCTTCCTTTTTGATCTGTCATCCTCAATCTCCTAGTCCAACGACTTTCTTTCTCTTACTTCGCTGCATATTTTCTGCTCTTTTGCTCACTATGTCTTCTGCACAGTTTGCATTTTGCCTTTTTTCCCTTAATCTTCGCTTTCTTCCATAACCAAGGGACAACATTATGAAACCTTTTATACAAATATTGTTCAGCTATAGATCCACTATTTTTCAACCTATTGAATGATTTTCCTCTAGATGTTTGTCTAAGTCTTGAGATATTATTTTCGGTCTTAGTTTTCACACAACAAGTGATTCATTGCATTGCTTTTGTTGTTGTCCGTGTTTGTCTTTTCATACCCTCAATTTTCATTTAATACCCATACCATTAGCAAAGGAGAACCTACTTTTATACTGTGTGTCCTGTCCTACCAGTGCACCATCTTTGAAAACATGTCCTTAAGCTTGCCAAGAAAACCTACTTGTAAAAAACCAATCATTACAAACTTGAGGTGGCCTAGATTTTCCCTTTAGCAGTCATGTACAGATCTTAGGACCAACATTTTATGGAGCCTTTTCCAGGGAATGGAGTAATGAAATATATTTCCCTTGGAGAATGACATTGATTATCTCTGACCTTTGATGGTGAAAAAAGATCAGACATAGGCAGACTGCCATCTTTCACTTGTTGACTCCACTGAGTAAAATTTAAGAAAGAAATGTTGGCACCCACAAAAGGATTCAACAGATCCAAATCTTAAAATAGCAAATCCAGGAAGGCTCATCCCGACCCTGCGAATAATGCAACAACCTCTGATCTAGAAAAGGCATCTAAAAAAATCCACCCTAGGTCAGAGATATACCTCCCCCCTCAAGGGTAAAACTGCACACAAAGAGTCTACATTTAATCACAATCACAAGAAGTTTGAATTTTCTATCCCTGAGAATTATAATTCCAAAGAAGCTCAGACATCTCCAACTCTTGATTCTACCTCATCATCCAGTCCTACATCCGCCCTTGTATCTCCCATAAATATTCATATTTCTACAATTCAAGCCATGGATGTTAACATGATGGATGCCATAATTGCTGCTAGATATGCACCCCTAGTGTTTCCTATAGGATTAAATGCACTCCCAGCCACATATTACATGAAATATTTACCAAGATATAATGGGGAAGTGAAGTCACTATTGAGGAACATCTTGTTGGAAGATTGGTTGTTGTCATTGATGTCAACCCTAGTCATGGGTTTTGGGCCAGAAGATTGATGAAGTTATTTGGACATGAAGGAAAATGAAAATGAAGATACAACACCCAT
>JZKD02S0696265.1:93735-138265 GCA_000966675.3 Picea glauca | reverse complement strand
ATTGGTGTAACTCTTATACTATTGTTAATTGCTCATTGGATATAATTGAATGGTTTAAGTATAAGTTGAAAAATGTTTTAAATTTTACTTGATACTGATTCACCCCCCTCTCAGTATCAACACATCTGGTAGCCTTCTATAGCTTTGCAGACAAATTTAACATTGATTATGTAGATGTGTGGATGTGGTTGTTTGTACAGAGTCTAGATGGGGAAGTTATAAAATGTTTCAGAGGTCTTCCTCCAGCCTCCATTGCAGATATTGAGGCGTTGGATGAAACTTTCATAAAAAATGGGGAGATAGGAGAGATTATCTCTACTACATCACTGAGTTTGGGGCCCTAAAGAGAAAGAATGGTGAATATATTTCAGATTTCACCAAGAGATTCAATAAGATGTATGGAAGAATCCCACATGAGCTCAAACCAACTGAAGTCTCTGCCAAGATAATTTATGCTATTTCATTTGATGCATATTTCTCCCTCCTGCTGAGAGAGAGAATATCCACCACACTGTTGTCCATGCAGGAAGCAACCATTGAGTTCGAATCTAATATCTTGGCATCAGGAAGATTAAAGACCAGATCTGATAAAGATAAGCAGAAACAGATAGAGGATTCCCCTTCCTCCTCTAACCCAACCACATTTGATCCCAAACTTGATGAAATGACCAAAAATTTCAAGGATCTGACATCTGAAATATCTAAGCTTAAGTGGGAATCTAAACAACCAAACAGATCTTTTCAAGGGGCTGTAAATAGAAATCCAAACCAATTTAGAAGGCCTAATGATGCTCCTCAAATAATGCATAGAGAATGGAGAAATGATGATGGTCAAAGGGTAGTTCCTCCTTTCCAAAACAATTAGATTGAAGAGATGGATGCAGATAGTGATCCTTGTAAGTTTTAAACCTATGAAGTAAAGAAATGCATATATATTCTTAAGAAAAACATAAATTAATCAATGGCTCATACACATAGTACACAAAGATTTATGCTGAAAACCCTTAACCGGGAGAAAACCTTTCAATGTTTCATTGTATTAATTTAACCATTCACCATAAAATATATATACAATGTTTTTATGTATTTCCTAGATACCAAAACCCTAATCCCTTAATCCAGGATGAATTTAGAAAACAACTAAAAATAGCAAAAGCTGCTAAAACGACGAGAGGGATCGTCAGACGTAGTTGTCGAAGCGGACGTGCCCACACACACACATGCAAAGAATATAACACATACCCAACATGATCCCACTTGTTGTTTTCTTTGCATCCAGGGGTCCACAGGATTATATAGTCAACAATCGAGGGCAACAATTCTCATTGTTACTCTACACCAAGAGAACTTTTCTGTGCTCACAGACTTTGTCAATGAATCTGCAACATTCTTCAAAGTCTCAACCTTTTCCAACAACACCTTCTTTTCTTCAACCATGTATCTCAAAAAGTGATACTGAACATCAATATTCTTTGTCTTTGAATGATAAGTTGGGTTCTTTTCCAGGAATATTGGACTTTGACTATCAAAATATAGTATTACTTCTTGTTGTACCAACCCAATACCTAAACACAATATCTATAACCATACTGCTTCCTTGCTTGCATAAGTGGCTACCATGTATTCAACTTCTATAGTTTAGAGTGCCACTACAACCTATCTTTTCCTCATCCAACTGATTTCTCCTACAAATAGGTTAAACACATACCCACTTGTAGATCTTCTGCGATCCAAATGTCCAGCCCAGTCTACATCAACAAAGCCATGTATGTCCACCACTCTGTCCAATCCTGGTCTTCCTTGGTAGCACAATCCATAACTGGTAGTGCCACAAAGATACCTGAAGACCCTCTTTACTACTGTCCAATGCTCCTTCCCTAGTTTTGACATATACCTGCTCAAAACTCTCACTGCATGTGCAATGTCCAATCTAGTATAGACCATTGCATACATTAAACTGCCAACTGCACTGACATATAGAACATGGGACATGTCCTCTTCTTCTTCCTGTGTCTTGGGACACTGAACTACAGATAAATTTACACCTATAGGAATATGAACCTTGACTGATTTACTTCCATTCATATTAAACCTCTGCAATATCGTCTCAACATATTTTATCTGATTCAACCATAGTTTCCTGTTTGCACGATCTCTTTTAATCTCCATTCCCAAAATGAATTTAACATCACCAAGATTCTTCATGTCAAATTTGGAGGATAGCTGTGATTTCACCCCCTTGATAACATCCATGTTATTTCCTACCAACAACATGTCATCAACATACAACACTACATAAATGAAGTGATTACCAACCTGCTTGGGATATACACAGTGATCAACCCATCTTCTCACAAATCCCAATCCAAGGATGTATGTGTCAAACTTTTGGTACCACATCCTAGGTGATTGCTTCAGACCATATAGCTACTTCTTTAGCTTACAGACCAACTCTTTCTTTCCCTTCACTACAAATCCTTCTGGCTGCTTCATGTAGATTTCTTCTTCCAGATCCCCATGTAGGAATGTTTTCTTCACATTCATTTGTTCCACTTCAAGATCAAAAGCAACAACAATAGCTAAAATAAATCTAATAGAGGTTAACTTAGCAACAGGAGAAAAAATCTCACCAAAGTCAATTCCCTCTACCTGGGAATAACCTTTTGCTACTAATCGAGCTTCGTATTTCTCCACTTTTCCTTCTGCATTAAAATTCTTCTTAAACAACCATTTTCTACCAACAAATTTTCTTCCAGCCGACAACTCAACTATATCCCATGCCTCATTCTTATCCAAGGAATCCATTTCTTCAACCATGGCCTTCTTCTAGAGTTTACTATCCTCTGAATTCACTTCTTCCCTGACAGTTCTGGGATTATCATCAGTAATAGATAAAGCAAAATTGGAACAAAAATCAGGTGGACTATACCTTTCTCGTTGCCTTCTTTCTCTCGATGATGTCCTTAATAATGGGGTATGAGGTTATTCTTCTTCTTCTACTTCATCTTCTTCAGATGATTAATATTTTGCATCATCCAACTTAAGCTCTATTTTTTCAGGTTCATCTTGAGTTGGTAGGAATTCTTATTTGGACACATCTTTTACCTCTCTAAAAACAACATCCCGACTGTAAACAATCTTCTTAGTTTCTGGGTTCCAAAGCTTATAACCTTTCACACCATCTTTATAACCCATAAAGATACACTTTTCAACTTTATTATCCAACTTACTTCTATTTTCCTTTGGAACATATACATAAGCATCAAAACCAAACACTCTGAGATGTTCAAGAGAGTGTGTCTTACCAGTCCATACATCATGTGGAGTTTTATCATCCAACATTGATGAGGTTGATCGATTGACCATGTGACATGTTGTACCCACTGCCTCTGCCCATAATTTCTTTCCTAACTCGACACCACTGAGCATGCTCCTTTCTTTTTCCATCAATGTTCTATTCATCCTTTCTGCAACTCCATTTTGTTGAGGTGTGTATGCAGTAGTCTTCTACCTTGCTATACCACACTTACAAAATTCTTCGAATTCATTTCCATATAATTCCCCACCATTATCTGTTCTCAATACCTTTATTTTCTTCTCTATCTGATTTTCTACCAGAGCCTTAAACTCTTTAAATTTATCAAATACCTTAGATTTATTTCTAAGAAAATAAATCCATGTGTTCATTGAGAAATCATCTTTGAATGAAACATAATACACAAATTTACCTAGTGATGGAACAGGCACAGGTCCAAACACATCACTGTGTATCAACTCTAATTAGATCCCCTTTGCTATTGTAGTACCAGATGGGAATCTTACTCGATTTTGTTTACCATATATGCAATGTTCACAGAAATCAAAATCCAGAGTGCAATTAGACATACCTTCAACCATACCTTTACCATGTAGTGTGCGAAGGCCCTTTTCTCCAATATGTCCTAGTCTTTGATGCCACATCATGGTCTTCTTTCCAGGGACAATATTGGTCTTGTCTTCTTTATTTCTCTGCACAGGGACAATATTGGTCTTGTCTTCTTTATTTATATACACAGGGACAACCGAACTATTACACCCATTAGTATAAGTGCTTCCCAACAAATTGTACATAGTTCCACACTGAACTCCCCTCATCAACACCATTTCTCCTCGTACCATCTTTCAAGTGCCCTTTCCTAATACAATATCCACTCCTGCATCATCCAACTTGCTTACAGATATTAGGCTCCTAGCTAGTTTTGGAATGTGCAGAATCTTAGGGAGAGTTCTAATCCTTCCATATTTTAGCAACAACTTAACCCTTCCACGTCCCATGATTTTGGTTGTCAAGTTATCTCCTAGAAATACATCACCACCATCGTATTTTTCATATTCACAGAACCACTCCCTGTGAGGATTCATATGGTATGATGCACCTGAGTCGATCAACCATACATCAAGGTCTGCATGTGTACTTGTAGATGCCAGGTAAACATCACCTCCTTCTTCAGTGGAGGTTTTTGCCTCTGTGGAAGCGATACTATCAGATCCCTTTGGTTTATCAACCTTCTTAGACTTGCAATATTTCTTATAATGCCATGTTTTACCATCCTTCCAACATTTCCTCAAATATTTTCCTGGAGACTTAGATCTGCCTATAGATTTAGATCTCCCCCCCTGAAGACTTACCAAGATTCCTGTCTTGAGTACGACCTCTTACAAATAAATCTTCTATGCTATGACAATCCATGCTTTTCCACCTCATCTCTTCAGATAACAAGGATGAAACTACATCCTCATACTTCAATGTAGATTGAGTGGTACTACCAATTTCTACAACCATATTATCCCAAGAGTCTGGCAAAGAAAATAACAAAGTAATACACTTATCTTCTTCTGCAATCGTAATATTCACAGAGACAAGTTGACTTACCAGAGTATTAAAGGCATTTAGATGTTCTGTCACAAAATCTCCATCTTCCATCCTAATATGGTACAAATTATTTCAAAGAAACAACTTGTTTACCAGGGACTTTGATTGATAAAAATTCTCTAACTTATCCCATAGTTCCTTGGCTGTACATTCTCCCGAGACATTCAACAACACTGAATCTTCCAGGCAGATTTGAATAGTACTCCTTGCTCTTATGTCCAACTTCTCCAAATATTCCTTCAACATACCAGTAGGTGGTGTAATAGTAGTTTTTGTACTAGTAGGTTGTGTACCATTCGTTTGTGTGCCAGTAGGCTACATACCAGTAGGCTTCATACTAGTAGGTTGTGTACCGGGATCCACAATGATCCATTGTTCTTTGTCTACAAGAAGGTCCTCCATATTGAGCTTCCATAGTTCAAATTTTTTACTGTTGAACTTCTTTATCTCGATTCTAGAAGAGCTAGCCATTCCTCTTTCTACACTCGAATAACCATTGAAAAATCTCCCACTAAACCCATGTTTATCATAGACCCAAGATAAACTTGATCGATCAATACTGAGCCAAACCCTCAACAACAAAGGTGTCCCTCTGAAGCCAAAAATGAGCTCTGATACCACATGTAATTTTTAAACCTATGAAGTAAAGAAATTCATATAGATTCTTAAGAAAAACAAAAATTAATCAATTGCTCATACACATAGTACACATAGATTTATACTGGAAACCCTTAACCAGGAGAAAACCTTTCATCACTTCATTGTATTAATTTCACCATTCACCACACAATATATATACAATGTTTTTAGGTATTTCTTAGATACCAAAACCCTAATCCCTTAATCGAGGATTAATTTAGAAAACCGCTAAAAATAGAAAAATCCGTTAAAACTACTAAAGGGATCGTCAGACACAGTTGTCGAATCTGACGCGCCCACACACACACATGCAAAGAATATAACACATACCCGAAAATCCCGTGGATGATACTGTTGTGATTTTCAATGAAACATATTATCATACTAGTCATTTAACACATCAAGAATATGAGGTAGCACAACTGTCAAATTAGTTTGATAATCAGATAGGGGAAGAGGGAGTTATTCAAGGCCAACCCTAAAAGAAATATGATTTGAGGAAAAGAGAAGGGGCTCCCAAATCCACTACCTCTAATCAAAACAAACAGGCTGAAGTCCCTCCCAAGACAAATCCAAGTAAAGGTATGCCATATAAAGCTCAACCACTACCCCCACCTAAACCTGTAGTCCCTGAAATAAAGGAATATGATAGGCCACCAACCTCTTTCAGCCTAGAACATGAATTGAGCAAGATCAAGGTCCCTGTGCCTTTGGAAGAATTGATGAAGAATGAACCTTTCAAAAAATCTATCATGAAAGTTCTGCAGCCAACTGCTTCTAGTGTATCTTCTGATGTAATCAAATTGCAGGATGAAAACCCAACCATTACAGTGGGTCCACACATTGAGGATGGATCTAATGCTTCTCCACCATTATACATATCTTTAAATTCTCATGACAATATCTTGCATAACTATCTTATGGATTCAACAACCTCACACAATGTTATGCCCAAAGTTGTTATGGAATAACCAGGTCTGGAGATCACCAAACCTTACCAAGACCTGTACTTTGATTCCAAGAAAGTAAAATGTCTAGGAATGATAAATGATATGGTGGTTTATTTTTCACAATTACCCATGAAGAGTGTAGTGATGGACATTGTGGTGGTTGACATTCCCCCAAAGCTTGGTATGCTCTTATCCAAAACTTGGGATAATAAGGTTGGAGGATAATTGCAAATGGACCTCACTTATGCCACCATCCCTGTGTTTGGAGGAGAATATAAGAGGCTATACAGAGAGGTGAGGTTGTGCTACATTGTCAGTGACCATCATAACCCAAGAAATCACCCAATTTATGTTGTTGAGGATGAGATTGGATCATCTGTTTTTCATTTAAATGATGATGAAACTAAAATATAAATTAGCCAACGTAGATACCAACCATTGAAAGGTCAACAAAAAAAAGTATGGAAGATCTATTTCGATGGATATTCATCAAATGAAGGATCTGGTGCATGCATACTCCTCATTTCCCCTTTAGAAGAGGTAATCACACTCTCTTATAAGCTAGAGTTTGAAACTTCTAATAATATAGCTGAATATGAAGCTTTGGTGTTGGGATTGAGGGATGCCAAAGACATGGCCATTGACTGTTTAGCAGTTTTTGGTGATTCCGAGTTGATCATCAATCAAGTGAGGAACATCTATCAAGCTAAGCGACAGAGGCTCAAGAAATACATAAATGAGGTATGGTATCTGATTGATAATTTCTTTCTAGCATTTAACATTTCCTTCATTCCCAGAGAGCAGAATCAAAAGGCAAATTCTATGGCCTTAGCCGCCAGCACTTTCAGGCCTCCCATTGGCCCAAATATTAAATATCAGGTGGAGATCAGGTATAGAATAGACATACCAGACAACATAAAGCATTGGCAAGTATTCAGTGATGATCTAGATCTGCAAAGATTTCTACTCACCATTGGTGAATTCTCCAATATCTCAATTGATCAAAAAAATCAAGAAGGTGAAAATGAGGAATTAGAAGATCAATGAACATCTGATCTGCTGAAGACAGTAGCTGGTCATGATATTGTGGAGATGAAAACCAATCACATTCTAAGAGGACTAGTGCCATTGGAAAGGTTGTTTGACATTAATGATGTTTACAAAGGAGATTCCATGAAGAATAAAGAAGAAAAGATAAAAAATTACAACATTGGGACCCCTGAGAATCCCAATATCATCAAGTTGTCCAAAGCAATAGCCGCAGAACAAAAGGACAAGTATGTCAGTGTCATAAAAAAGTTTGTTGATATTTTTGAATGGTCCTATGAGGATTTGAAGACATTTGACACTGGCATTATCCAACACAAGATCCCCCTAAAGGCTGGCTCCAAGCCATTCAGACATAAGATTCAACAATTTAATCCCATGTTAATGTCCATAATTGAGAAAGAGATGAAAATACTGTTGGATGCCAAGATTATTGTACCATTGAGGTACTCAAACTAGGTGGCCAAATTAGTACCTGTAAGGAAGAAGAATGGGGAGATATGCTTGTGTGTTGATTTCAGAAATCTCAACAAGTGTTCTCTGAAGGACAATTACCCCCTCCCCAAGATGGATCATATTTTATAAAGGGTGGTAGGTGCAAACAAAATTTGTTTGTTAGATGGATACTCTAGTTATAACCAGATAGCAGTGTGTAAAGAGGATAAAGTAAAAACAACATTCACCACCCCATGGGGAACATTCATGTATGACAAGATGCCCTTTGGGCTGATGAACACAGGGGCCACTTTTCAAAGGGACATGGGCATAGATTTTGTGGGGGAAAAAGACAAATTTATGGTTATATACTTGGATGAAATTACTATTTATCCAGGTCTGATGACAAACATTTGCAGCATCTGGAGTAGGTTTTCAAGAAATGCAGGAAATATGGAATATCTTTGAATCCTAGGAAGTCTCACTTTTCCATGCCAGAAGGAAATCTCTTGGGCCACATCATATCAACATGAGGTATAAAAAATTGATCCAAAGAGGGTTTGTTCCATTCAAGAGATTGAGATCCCCAAAAATAAAAAGGTTGTTCATTCCTTTATTGGTAAGATAAAATTCCTCAGATGTTTTGTGCCAAATTTTGTTGAAATTCTGAAACCTATCACTAACATGTTGAAGAAAGATGCTGTGATAAAATGGTCACTAGAGGAAAAATAAACATTCCAAAGGATCAAGAAGGCTTTAGTTGAAGCCTTTATATTAGCCAACCTTGACTATAACAAATATTTATTCATCTTCTCCTTTGCCTCGGAGGAGACCATTGCTGCTGTGCTATTGCAGAAAAATGAAGAAGGGCATGAACAACCCATAGCCTTTTTTAGCAGATCCCTCTGAGATGATGAGATGAAGTATGATAGATTAGAGAAACATGCTTATGCACCGGTCAAAGCACTCAAGGCCTTCAGGGTTTATGTGTTACAATCTAGCATAACAACATTTGTTCCTAGAAGTAGTGTCAAAGAGATTCTGGTCCAACCAGACAGTGAGGGAAAACAAGGGAAGTGGATTGTCAAACTATTGAAGTATGACCTACACATAAAACCCACAAAGATAATAAAGGGACAAGGACTTGCCAATTTGTTGTTAGAATCAAATTGTGAGATGCTATAATTTCATCAAATCTTCACCCAATCAGACACACCCATCATATATCTTGGACAAGACAACTTACAGGTATTTGAAAACTACTCCTGTTCACCTTGGTATAAAAACATCATTTATTTTTTGCAACATTTTGAATGTCCATCAGATGTGATGAAGACAAAGGCCAGGTCTCCCAAGTTGAAGGATATCAAATTCTACATTTCAAACTAGAGCTTGTATTGGAGGGATCCTACTGGCATCCTATTAAAATTCCTTAATGAAAATGAAGCCAAAAAAGTCACTTTAGAAACACACAGAGGAGTATGTGGAGGGCACCAACATTGGAAGGCCATAGCTCTCAATATATCAATGGCATGGTAATACTTGCCCACCCTTTTCTTTGATGTATTTGCTACTGTCAGGGCCTGCAATGAGTGTCAAATATTTGTAGGAAAACAAAATTTACTATCACTAACCCTAAAACGTATCACTACCAGTGGTTCATTTCATAAATGGGGGTTAGACTTCATAGGAGAGATAAATCCACCCTCCAATGAACATCACAAGTGGATCCTCACTGCCACCGACTACTTCACCAAGTGTATTGAGTCTATGCCCACCAAGAATGCCATTGCCAAGGTAATCATGAATTTCCTGGAAACTAATATTTTTGCCAGATTTGGTTGCCCCAACAAGCTAGTAATAGACAATGCCTAAGCATTCAATTCCAAAGCCATGATTAAATTTTGTGGTAGTCATAACATTTCCTTGACACATTCCACACCCTATTACCATCAGGGAAATGTCCTGGCAGAATCATCAAATAAAAATCTTATCAGGATTATCAAGAAGTTGTTAACTGAAAACAAGAAATCCTGGGACTCTAAACTCAATTATACTTTGTGGGATGACCAAATCAGCACCAAGCAATCTTTGGGAACCTCACCATTTCAATTTGCTTATGGCATAGATGTTGTTTTTCCCACTTAGCTTGGTATACCGGTCCTAAAGTTCTTACAAGAAGATATTGAGGAGCCCAATGACATCCAAAGGAGAATATTCTAGATTATAGAAGTTCAACAAAGAAGAGAAGAACTAGATTAGAGGACAAAAGCATACCAGAGAAAGATCAAATCAGCCTTTGACAAGAAAACCAAGAAGGATATTTTTCAGAAAGGTGACCTGGTCTTGAGGTAGGATGCCAGAAGGGATGAAAATTCCAAGCAGGATAAATTTAACAACCTCTGGTTTGGCCCTTGTAAGGTGGTTGAAGTTTTGGACAATAACACATTTATCTTACACAACCTAAATGATGCAGAGATCTTTGGAGGCCCAATAAATGGGCACTTCCTGAAACATTATTTTATTTAAGGATGAGGGAAGGTCCCTCTTGTACCATAGATGCTTTCCTTTTGATTAGGTAGTTGTGTGTGAATAAAAGACTCCATATCCCAACAAAGGCACTGGGGAGTAGTTGCAGTTTTTAGTTCAATAGGATGCATGGTTGAGGGACAGTAGAATATACACAGGGTTGGAAGACAGAAACAGAGGTAAGTGACAAAAGGTAAGAGAAAATTATTTGATCCTAAGGCACTGATATATAGTTCTCAGCACCTCACAGGGATGAGCTATCCCCAGTTGGAGCTAATGCTGTAACCTAGGTCTGCACCCCTGTTATGAGGAAAATCTCTCTATGGCTTGGGTAAACGACAAAAGACATAAATGACTGCATAGATCAACTCTATTCTCAAGTATGCTATATAAAAAAATATTCTAGCAAGACGAGATAAAATTCCTACCTCGTCCAGATGTTCAATGAAGTCCACCATTGAGCACTTGACCCAAAGCAATATACCTGCAACTAGTTCTCAACAACCAAGCAAAGCAAGCATATGGTGATAAAAAATGATGATAGCACATTCAATAGCATAATCCATTAACATACATAACAAATACGCCCATGGAATAATAATTCAAATATTTGCAAGATATCAATTGGATGGGAAAATAGTATTTCTATTAATATATGATCAACAAAAGTGAAAATGTTACAAACTTCCGTGTCGGCATGGTTCAAAACCGAGAAACTAAGTTCCTTCCAGCTGGGCCTCCACCAGTTCAATCCTCCACCAAAGGCAAGATCATAGAAGAGAGATAATGAAGTTCTTAATCAATAAGGGAAGAGCTTGGGCGCTGAACATTGTGTTCAGACTTAAAGGACAGAGGGATGTAGACTCAATATGAAGTAAATAATTTCTCCAGAGTAACTTTGCTCTCAAAGTTGAATTCTTTCTCCTCTTTTACATAGCTCATAATTGGTCCATTTATAGCCTTCAAATGGAAGTGAAGGGCTGAGTCAGAACATTTCCAGTATGTGGAAGGCCAAGGATCATTGATCTCATGTCATGACATGGAAACCCAACGCCATTTTTCATTTTTGGGAAAAGATCTCGATGTACGTGGATTGTAGTGGTGCAGCTTGTGTATACTCATGCTGTATAGTAGGCAAGGTGCATACATGTGGAAAAAAAATGTATTTTTAGCTCTGGGGTTTGAAAAAAGGGATGAAAAGTCTGCACAGGGAAATGGGAAAAGGCCTTCTGTGAAATATTGCATAGGGCGAGGCAAATATTTCTATAACAGATTAACCCTAATGTGTGAGGTTAGAGGAGTATCTGCAATGGCTGAAATACATTATAAACAACCCATAAGTGGAGTGATGGGGAACCAGCTAGAAGAACTAGTTGGTCATTATATTCTGTACTGACTTTGCATACATGGCTACCAATTGAATTACACTGCAGAATAGGAAAATAAAAACAACTATCCGTGGCCATGAATAGGAAAATAAAAATGCGGTTACATGCCAAAGACTGTTATAGTCATGAACAAGGCCCAGTAGAACTAGTATCAAAATCAATCTGAAGATATCCATATACAATGGATTACAATATTATCTCCCATGATCACTAAAGTCATATAGGTGTTGGTCCAATGAAAAGGAAAAAACAACTCAGGAGAGCTGCGGCCACATAATGATGTCTTCAAGTCTTCTACACAATCCGCCAAAGGTGCAATTCTACATCATGTGAATAAAGGAGTTGAGGTAGAACACAATGAGACATTGTTTGATTACTGGTCATTGAGGTATACTATTAACAAACACAAGATATCCTATTGATAAGGAAAGTAGGTATGAAGGCACCGATTACATTCTTAAAAGTGTGAATAAAGGAGTCGAGGTCGAACACTTGAAGAATCCATCAATCAGGAGACATTGATGTATTCCCAACTTTCGATGGCGAGAGAACCTGCCACTAATGATTGCAAACCTCAAGGTACTCATAAGACTCTAGGTCCCATTTCCAGAATAGATGAGATGAACTCGATGGAAGGAGACCCATTGAAAGGAGAGAATTAAGGCATCTCTCATCATTCGACACGAGGTACAAAGCAAGAGCTTTATGATTTGGAGGAGATCAGATGAAGAACATGTTCATGATATAATGACCCTCTGCATCTTTTGCGTGTGCCAAGTGCAAGTGGTACACGAAAAAGACCCTCTGAATAGCAGCCAATGAGGAAAACTGTCGACAAAGGAAAGGAAACCACCAATAAGGCTAATGGAATCCAAGACACTACATGAATCCCAATGTGTGAATAAATGTCTTACCGTCGAACACAAGGGAAACCACCCAGTCAACATCCAATAATAAAATGATGACTGTTGGGTTCAAGGTTACCTACCAATGCTGAAAGTAGGACCAAGGTGCGTGATAGGACTACAATGTCATGTGATTCTGAGACAAACTGAGGTTATGGCCGACATCCAAAGTCAAGAGTTTGGAGGAATGGCTGACACAAGTTTATAGACTTCCTTTGAACAAGATCATGAGACATGTGGAAGACTCTGACAACATAGACTGAATGATGAAACCATGAGATGTAGGAGGCATCAATGAAATTCTCCATAGGGATTGAAAGAGTAACCAGTTGGTAGAGAAAAATATCTATAATGAGCTCATCTTCCGAAGGCCATGCTAAACCCAAAATTATGATGACAAATGGACTCAATAAATTTGTGCTCTGTTCAAAGGAGACACGACTGCTGCCAATATAAGATAATACTCCCTTCATGCCCGTCTTTTTTTTGTTTTTTCATAGACAAATGAATGCTATGATAAATAGGAGGAAACAAGTGTCGCAAGTAAGAAAAACTAGTTCCAGCAGTGGAACATACCTATGCTCAATGCAAGGAGATGCATGCGGGAGATGGACACTCGAGGGAATGTTCCCTCCTGGGTATAGGGTGTCAAATTGTGAAGGATATAAACGAGGCTTTGCTTGGTTGAGGATGCAAAACTGCTGAGGCAAATGGTTTATAACGCAAAGCGAGAACTGGCTATAGGATCAATACTGCAATCAAGGGCATGAGATGCAATCACAACTTAACACCCAAAAATGTCCTTTTTCATAATCTTAGTCTACTTGGTTTGAAAAAGGGATAAACGTGTACCAAATAGACATCCTTTCAAATCCGATTTACGAGTGTGAAAGAGACAAGTTCACTCGACAATATTTTCTCTTTTTGAAAATGAGTCAGAAAAGATCTTAACTAAGACTCATGACCTTTCAAGTCTAATTAACAAGTGTGAAAGGGACAAATTCACTCGGTAATATTTTGATTTTTAGGCGAGTCGGAAAAGAGCTAAAATCAGAATCGTGGATGCTGTTCTAAGAAGCATATAATGGGGGAGGCCAAGGCTCCCATGAAGGACTTCTGTGAAAGGTCAACAACTTACAAATAACTGACACAAGCTTGGGAAAACCCAAATATTTCCAAGACGAGGAGGATAAAATACTTGCAGAGGTTACCTTATCTACAATATATCGAAGAATGCCAACTATCTGGAAGGGTGTAGAAGAAGGAATTTAAGGCTCTACAAGATCATTCCAATCAAAGGAAACCACCCTAGGAATTTAAGGGAGAGTACTCGGGGACAGTAAAACTCTCTCTTGTTCAGAAGGTGTAGGATCAGGAATGATAACAACATGGTTGAAGGATGCATCACCCTTGAAAAGGAGAGTCAGATTGACCAGAGATTTCACTGGTACGACCACTTATTCAACCATTGGTTGAATATGATGCGTGATAATAGTGACAAGGGATGCATCACCCCAAAAAATAGGAGTGGTGTCGGTCAAATATTGCATCGACATGACCTTTGGTTGAACGGGGTGTGAGACATCAAGGGATGCATCAAACCCTAAAGGAAGAGGGTTTTCAACCAAATATTTCATCAACATGATAGCTGTATCAATCAAAGAAGGTTGGGAAGCCAAAGACGAATCATAACTCGAAGGCCTCCCAGGAAAGAACCACGTTTCCTGTACGATAGTAGTAGCAGGGCACAAATGAGTAAGGTGATCTCCTTTGCAAATCCTACAAAGGAACTTGGGCTTATCTCTGACACACCTAGGATTCTCAATTGTATGAATGCCCCCAACATGAATTGCAACGACTGATGACATGCTCTCATCATGAATTGCAGAGGATAGTAGAAAATCTCCAACATGACTTGCAGAGGTTGGTGATGAATTCCCTACATGACCAGCAGAGGTTGGTAACGAATCATCAACATGAATAGCATAGGTTGGTGATGTATGTGCAGTGTGACTATAAATGACTAGATTCATGCCCCCAACATGACTTGCAGCGGCTGGTTGTTGGTCTTCAACATTACTAGCAGAGGTTGGTAATATAATTCCAGTATGTGACTGACCCTCACAAGATGCAGTAGAGGAAGGTAGGGTCCAAGTGTCGTTAAAATAGGAAGTGTGGAAAGAGATGGACCTCTCTGTCAAAATGGGCCTACTCGACATGGCGTAAACATGGTGAATCGATGCCATGAAGTCAAAAGTGCCCATAAGGGAAGAATACATTCTGACACTGATATTCTCATTTTCCAGCTGAGAATTTTTTATCACGGGGATTGACGGTCCAACAAATGCATTGGGACTAGTATACGCAAAGGATAACTGGTCGATCATCATTATCTTCCCATCACGAGGAAAACAAAGAGTACAGAAGATGAAAAAAACAATGACAATAATATGATAGTTCCAATTGCATCCTAGTAACAGGTTATAATCAAGAGGCGCATCAACTACTTCAACCTCCACCACTACCGTCTTCCCACCCAACTAGACCGGAAAGGCAGGAAAAATACCATGAGTGTGGAAGGAATGACCGTCAAAAGAAGTCAACATGTTCGATGATTTAGAAAGAGTTGGAGAGTCGAGAGATATCCAACAGAGAAGGGGCATCACACATGTGGCCACACCTTCATCAACAACCGTACATTTGATGGTATACTTTGAGTACCTCATGTGGATTTGGAATGCCACATGGTAAGGAAAACGAGGCTTCACATATGTGATGTCAAACTTGATAAATTTTGGGCCACTGGGTTCTAGAGATCCTAACATAGATAACAAGGCATTCCTCTATGAAGGGCACATCTGGAGTACCTCCAGAGCTGACATCTCACAAGGGGTTTGACCAAGGTCCTCAACAATAGAGTAGTTATGGGTAGCTCTATTATTTGGATTGTGGGTAGAGTGCTTGAGTAATCCTTTCGAAATAGGAGGCGGTGGCTCTCGTCTTTCGATCTGTAAAGTCATCCTTGGAGGAGGAAGAGGAGATTATAGACTAGGAATAGCCTGTGAAGAACTATAATCTCAAGATTGAGTGTCTGCATGAACTTTAGCATCGACCATATTGATACACAAACAATCACTGTCTTGCAACGATGGGTTTTGACTCCCATCGACCGCATTTTCAACATTTGAGGAGCTCGAGTCCACATGCTATTTATGTGGGAAAGGATTCGTCAGGACGATGGGTGGTAGAGATAATAACCTCGCAACTTCCACAAGTTTGGGGCATAAATGAGTAAGGTGATCATCTGTACAAATCGTATAGGGAAATTTCACCTTACACCTTTCTTTCTATCCCTCTCCATCATTATTATTCATCTTATCCTTATTACCATTGTCCTTGGGTTTATTATTATTTTTCCCACCCTTACAATTATTATTACAACCTTTCTTCTTATTCCTGCCTGGTTGCTAGTTACCATTTGGGCCAGTCGACGATTGCATGGAATGTACATCCGCCGATTGAGTGGGATTGGAAGACAAATGTGAAGCTGGCCCGCATGCAAACTGGTTTAGATACAACTCTTTCAAATGGCTTGTCACTGAGTCTACGAATTTTACCTTGGTGGAGCCTACAATACCATCAGCATGAGGTCCGAGATTTTTTCTAGGGTCATAGGTTGACTGCGGTGTGTCCGGAAGAATGTGGTATAACATCCCAGACTGAGCATATATAAGATATAAATGCTGGGATTTGAAGATTGCTTCTTCCTTAGTGGTAACCCTAGATGTAGCAACATCCTTCGAGATAGGAGGCTGCAAAGACTTAAGGAACCATTCTAAAAGAAAGGTTGGGGGTATGGAGGTCTTAATTAACCTCTTCCTTCTGTGCCACTCCTGGATATGATCTAAGATATGAGTGGTTGTGTCTTGGCGTAAAGTGACAAAAGTTCTAGGAAAAAATCGTAACGAACCAAAAATTGGAAGTGGTTAAGGAAGACTAGCACCATCTGACCAAAGGTCTCGTATGCCCCCTAGGTAGCATGATATACCATTTTGAAACAACTATTTGTGTGAAAATATACCAAACAACTATCTATGGCCAATTGAATTACATGGAAGAATATGAAAATACAAACAACTATCCGTGGCCATGAATAGGAAAATACAAATGCGGTTACATGCCAAAGGCTGTTATAGTCACAAACAAGGCCCAATAGAACTAGTCTCAAAATCAAACTGAAGATATCTGTATACAATGGAGTATAATATGATCTCCCATGATCACTGAAGTCATATAGGTACTGGTCCAATGAAAAGGAAGCAACAACTCAGGAGACCTGCGGCCACATACTGATTTCTTCAAGTCTTCTACACAATCTGCCAAAGGTGCAATTCTACATCACATGAATAAAGGAGTTGAGGTCAAACACAATGAGACATCGTTTGATTACCAGTCATTGAGGTATACCATTAACAAACACGAGATAGCCTACTGATAATAAAACTAGGTATCAAGGCACCGAGTACATTATTACAAGTGTGAATAAAGGAGTCGGGGTCGAACACTTGAAGAATCCAACGATCATGAGACATTGATGTATTCCCAACTTTCGATGGAAAGAGAATCTGCCAATAATCATTGCAAGACTCAAGGTACTCATATGAATCTAGGTCCCATTTCCAGAATAGATGAGCTGAACTTGATGGAAGGAGACTCGTTGAAAGGACATAATTAAGGCATCTCTCATCATTCATCATGAGGTACAAAGAAAGAGATTTGTGATTTGGAGGAGATCGGATGAAGAACATGTTCATGATACAATGACCCTGTGCATATTTCACATGTGCCAAGTGAAAGTGGTACATGAAAAAGACCCTCTGAATAGACGCCAATGATGAAAACTACTGACAAAGTTGAGGAAACCACCAATAAGGCTAATGGAATCCAAGACACTGCATGAATCCCAATGTGTGAATAAATGTCTTGCCGTCGAACACAAGGTAAACCACCCAGTCAACAACCAATAATAAAATGACGTCTGCTGGGTTCAAGGTTACCTACCAATGATGAAAGTAGGAATAGGGTGTGTTATAGGACTACAATATCATGTGATTCTGAGACAAATTGAGGTTATGGCCGACATCCAAAGTCAATATTTCTGAGGAATGGCTGACACAGGTTGATAAACTTCGTTTGAAAAATATCATGAGACATGTTGAAGACTCCGACAACATAGAATCAATGATGAAACCATGAGATGCAAGAGGCCTCAATGAAATTATCCATAGGGACTGGAAGAGTAACCAGTCAGTAGAGAAAAATCTCTGTAACGAGCTCATCTTCCTAAGGCCATGCTAAACAGAAAATTATGATGACAAATGGACTCAATAAATTTGTGCTCTGTTCAAAGGAGACACGATTGCTGCCAATATACGATAATACTCCCTTCCCACTGATCTTTTTTTTGTTTTTTCATAGACAAATGAATGCTATGATATAGAGGAGGAAATGAGTGTCACAATTAAGAAAAACTAGTTCCAACAGTGGAACATACCTATTCTCAATGCAAGGAGATGCATGCGGGAGATGGACACTCGAGGGAATGTTCCCTCTTGGGTATAGGGTGTCAAATTGTGAAGGATATAAATGAGTCTTTTCTTGGTTGAGGATGCAAAAATACTGAGGCAAATGTTTTATAACGCAAAGAGAGAACCAACTATAGGCTCAATACTGCAATCAAAGGCACGAGATGCAATCAAAACTTAATGCCAAAAAATGTCCTTTTTCATAATCTTAGTCTACTTGGTTTGAAAAAGGGATAAACTTGTACCAAATAGATGTCCTTTCAAATCCGATTTACGAGTGTGAAAGAGACAAGTTCACTCTAAAATCTTTTCTCTTTTTGAAAATGAGTCGGAAAATATCTTAACTAAGACTCATGACCTTTCAAGTCTAATTAACAAGTGTGAAAGGGACAAATTCATTCAACAATATTTTTTATTTTTAGGCAAGTCGAAAAAGATATTAAATTAGACTCCTAGATACTGTTCTAAGAAGCATATAATGGGGGAGGCGAAGGCTCCTGTGAAGGACTTCTATGAAAGGTAAACAACTTACAAATAGTTGACACAAGCTTGGGAAAACCCAAAGATTTCCAAGTCGAGGAGGATAAAATATTTGCAGAGGTTACCTTATCTACAATATATCGAAGAATGCCAATTATCTGGAAGGGTGTATAAGAAGGAAGTCGAGGCTCTACAAGATCATTCCAATAAAAGGAAACCACCTTAGGAATTTAAAGGAGAGTACTCGGGGAGAGTAAAACTCTCTCTTGTTCAGAAGGTGCAGGATCAGGAATGATAACAACATGGTTGAAGGAGACATCACCCTCGAAAAGGAGAGTCAGATTGACCAGATATTGCACTAGTAAGAGAACTTCTTCAACCATTGGTTGAATAGGATGCATGATAACAGTGACAAGGGATGCATCACCCCCCAAAATAGGAGTGGTGTCCATCGAAGATTGCATCGACACGACTGCTAGTTGAACGGGGTTTGAGACAACAAGGTCAAGAGATGCATAAACCCCTAAAGGAAGAGGGTTGTTGACCAAATATTGCATCGGCATGACTTCTATATCAACCAAAGAAGGTTGGGAAGCCAAAGATGAATCATAACTCGAAGTGCTCCTAGGAAAGGACCACACTTCCTATACCATTGTAGGAGCAGGGCACAAATGAGTAAGGTGATCTCCTTTGTGAATCCTACAAAGGAAATTGGGCTTATGTTTGACACACCTAGGCTTCTCAATTGTATGAATGCCCCCATCACGACTTTCAACAACTGATGACATGCTCTCAGCATGACTTGCAAAGGCTAGTAGAAAATCTCCAACTTGACTTGTAGAGGTTGGTGATGAATGCCCAACATGACCAATATAGGTTGGTAACGAATCCCAAACATGACTAGCAGAGGTTGGTGATGTATGTGTAGTGTGACTAGAAATGACTAGATTCGTACCCCCAACATGACTTGCAGCGGGTGGTGGTTGGTCTTCAACATGACTAGTACAGGTTGTTGACCAATCTCCAACATGACTAACAGAGGTTGGTGATATAATTCCAGTATGTGACTGACCCTCACAAGACACAGTCGAGGAAGGTAGGGCCCAAGGGTCGTTAAAATAGGAAGTGTGGAAAGAGATGGACCTCTCTATCAAAATGGGCCTACTGGACATGGCATAAACATGGTGAAGCAGTGCCATGAAGTCGAAAGTTCCCATAAGGGAAGAATACATTTTGAAACCAATATTATTAGTTGCCGGCTGAGAATTGTCGATCACGGGGATCGAAGGTCCAACAAATTAATTGGGACTAGTATATGCAAAGGATAACTGGTCAATCACCATGATCTTCCCATCATGAGGAAAACAAAGAGTACAGAAGATGAATGAAACAATGAAAATCATATGATAGTTCCAATTGCATCCTAATAACAAGTTATAATCAAGAGGTGCATAAAATACCTCAACCTCCACCACTATCGTCTTCCCACCCAACTGGACCGGAAAGGCAGGAAGAATACTATGAGGGAAAAAGGAATGACTGTCAAAAGTAGTCATCATTTTCAACGATTTAGAAAGAGTTGGAGAGCTGAGATATTTCCAACAGAGCAGGGACATCACACATGTAGCCACACCTTCATCAACAACCACACATTTGATGGTATACTTTGAGTACCCCATGCGGATTTGGAATGCCACATGGTAAGGAAAGCGAGGCTTCACATATGTGACGTCAAACTTGATAAATTTTGAGCCACTAGGTTCTAGAGATCCTAACACATATAGAAAGGCCTTCCTCTATGAAGGACACTTTTGGAGTACCTCTAGAGCTGACATATCACAAGGGGTTTGACTCAGGTCCTCAACAATAGAGTAGTTCTGGGAGGTTCTAGCATTTGGATTGTGGGTAGAGTGCTTGAGTACTCCTTTCGGAATACGAGGCGGTGGCTCTGGTTTTTAGATCTGTAAGGTCATCTCCAGAGGAGGAGGAGGAGATTCTAGACTAGGAATAGCCTATGAAGAACTATAATCTGAAGATCGAGTGGATGCATGAACTTTAGCATCGACCATATTGATACACAAACAATTGCCATCTTGCAACGACAGGTTTTGAATCCCACCAGTCGCATTTTTGGCATTTGAGGAGCTAGAGTCCATGTGTTGGTTATGTGGGAAAGGATTTGTCATCACGACGGGCGGTAGAGATAATAGCCTTGCAGCTTCCACAATTTTGGGGCATAAATGAGTAAGGTGATCGTCTGTACAAAACTTACAGGGAAATTTCACCTTACACCTTTCTTTCTTTGCCTCTCCAACATTATTATTCGTCTTCTCATCATTACCATTGTCCTTGGGTTTATTATTATTTTCCCACCCTTACGATTATTATTATGACCTTTCTTCTTATTTCCGCCTAGTTGCTGGTTACCATTTGGGCCATTTGACGATTGCATGGAATTTACATCCACCGACTGAGTGGGATTGGAAGACAAAGATGAAGCTGTCCCTCCTGTAGACTATTTTAGAGACAACTCTTTCAAATGGCTTGTCACTAAGTTTGCGAATTTTACATTGGCAGAGCCTACAATACCATCGGCATGAGGTTCGAGATTTTGTCTAGGGTCATAGGTTGACCGCGGTGTGTTTGGAAGAATGTGGTATAACATCCCAGACTGAGCATATATAATATCTAATTGTTGGGCTTTGAAGATCGCTTCTTCCTCAGTGCTAACCCCAGATGTAGCAACATCCTTCGAGATAGGAGGCTGCAAAGACTTAAGGAACCTTTCTAAAAGAAAGGCCTGGGGTATGTAGGTATTAATCAACCTCTTCCTTCTGTGCCACTCCTGGATATGATCTGAGATATGAGTGGTTGTGTCCTAGCATAAAGTCGACAAAAGTTCTAGGCCAACATTGTAACAAAGTGAAAATTGGAAGTGGTTAAGGAAGATTAGCACCATCTAACTAAAGGTTTCGTATGCCCCCCTAGGTAGCTCAATATACCATTTCGCAACAACCCCAATGAGGGTGCATTAAAATAATATTAACAAATGGAATTGTCATTAAGGGAATTTGAAGAGCACCATAGGTAAAAGGTGGTGACATGATCATCGGGATCCTCGCCATTCTTACCTTTGAATTTTAGAATGTCTAAAGGAAGCTTGGTGGTGATGGGGGGCCATGTAGGATCATGAGACACATGGTCATTCATCAACTTAGAAAAGTATAGCATGTTAAGCATGGCCAGAAAAGGGAGACGGGGTTGCAACATATAGCCCCAAGTTCCCTGTAAAGATTGTGTTTGAGGAACTGCAGTCCATCCACGGTTTTGGTAAGCACCATGTCCCTATCCAATATTGTAAGAACCTCCTTTAGGATGATTCATAAAAGGTTGGTTGGGCGTCATTCTAGTAGGAATGTTTTGATGAGGGTTATAAAAATTGCCCCCAGTCGGAGTGGATCCGGGTTGGGGGTTTTCGAAAGAATGAAAATGACCTCCTCCGGGTGTGAATCAACAGGATAGAGGTGGATTCATCATGCCAAATGTGTTGATTGGAATAAACACTGAGGAGGTAAGGGTATAGGACAAAATTTGAGCAAAATATTGTCCGCTAGGTTGGTTGCTCCACATAGAAGCAAGAGGATTAGACCGGGGGTTAAAAGAAGGAATACCTCCCACATTAGGAGTCGTTTGAGGGATCTGAGAACCACCAAACAAGAATGGAGTATAAGGAGGTGTAGTGCCCCCAAGTCCAATGCTAGCATTAGGGCCAACAACTGGGATGGTGCTCAAAAAATGCGAAGTAAAATTTGACATACCATAGGAAAAATGACTAGAGGCCATAGGGATGGACTGAACATTATATCCCGGTGAGTGAACAAGAGACCCAAATGGGTTTGAGGCAATAGGTTGAGCATTAAATATATGACGGGAAGCAGTGATGATAGGTGCCTCCTACACTACAACCATTGTGGTTGCAGGAGTTGAAGGGGTGCCATTAACTATAGTAGGTGTGGGAGTCGAAGGGCTCCCAGTGTTCTGATGACCCAGTTCAGTACTCATGCTTGTAGAATCACAAGTTTGAATAGTGGAGGTGTGTGTACTACATCTAATAACTCTACACCTTTTAGAAGGAAAATACTCAAAATCCGGTGGTAAGTGTCACAAGCAACATGACCGATGAGGACGCTGTTCTGACTCCACAATTACGTAAGCCTCTAAATACAAAAAATAAATCCTAAGGCCAACTAGTAATCAAAGAGCACACCAAAAGAAAATGGCCAATATGCACACAAACATGGTAAAGTGGCTGAAAGGGACCTCCCTCCCTAAAGAAGGTATGTCTTGCCCAAGAGGGGCCTGAGACTCCCTGCTAAAGATTGAAGGTAAAAAATTAGTTATAAGGGCCCTCATGGGATTAACAACTAGTCTATCAGATCCCCCCGGAGACGTAATCCTCCATAAAGTCTGTGTGTTGTTTGACCCTTATTTGACCCAGGGTACTTGCAAGTAACCTATGTGGCACCTAATTCAAGCAACTAAGAAACCAATGTATCACTGATGCACATTCGATCAGTCGTAAGTCAGGTCCACCATATGGGAAGGGTAGCAAAGATCGAAACCTTGAAAGCATTGCCTCTCACATAGGTAAGGGCACTAGAAAGATCCCCAGAAATATCTATGATGTTGAGAAGGTATTGGGGAGATATCCCTTCAACCAACCTCGCGCGACCTCGTGATTAACTCCAATGTAAGTAGAGACTTTTGATATTACCGATTATACAATGGATTTCTCCACTCCCTTTGTCAGAAACATATGTTGATTTAATTTCCTTGGAGAAGTTTACTCACAAAATCCTATTCCAAGGCACTAAATCCTAAGCTAGTTTGTGCACCCTAGAAAATAAAATTGTGACTAATCAATTTTAAATTATAGCGTTAATTTTAATGGCCATGCTTACTAAAAAAGTATGGCAGTGAAACTCATGATGTTATGAATCAACAAGTAAAGTAAATATGAATACAGTGCAAAGTCCTAACTTCAATTTTCAATGAATGATATGCTTCTTAAAACAATGAAATTTTCAATTTCAACTCTGCAATTCTGAAGTAAAAATGCAATCTTTCTTTACATGCACTAAGCTAATGAAAAAGACTCAAAAGATCAAAATGCCAAGCAATGAAAAATGCCTAATATTTTCATATTTTTAATATAAGAAAAAATAAAATGCATGACTAAACAACAACTTGATATATAAAAATCTACTGTGTATAGAAAGAGATAACTCAAGTAGGATACCAAGGAGCAAAACACCTAGCCCAATGTACAAAGACAATCGAAATGAAAAGGTGATGAGAAAGACTCTACCCAAAAATTCAACCCTAGACAGGTTTCATGTCATCCCACAGACACTCAACAATCACTATAGAGACCCAAGAAGACTAAACAAACATCAAATCCCACCCAACAACCACCAACCCAGTAAACAATTACAAGAGGTTGATGTATGCGACTGTTCAAGGAAATAGAGCATATGTACACAGCTTGTAGAAGGACAAAACATGTATATACATGAATGTCAAGAAAAAATCCACTCATATGTTTCAAAAACAAAGCTAGGCAAGGGAGAAGGCTGAAAAACTCAGAACTAGAGTGAACAGAGGCTGTAAACCAATGATATGACAAGAAACATAAAAAGGGATGAAAAGTATGCATAGGGAAATGGAAAAAGGCCTTTTGTGCAATATTGCATAGGGTGAGGCAAATCTTGCTATAACAACCCCTACCCTTTTTCCTCCTTTACCCTATCCATCCATCAATTATGACTCTTGCGGTTGCTTGCTTAGCTTATCCTCAATTTTTTATTCATTCAACATCATGACCATGTCTGTCATTGCTTACTTTGCACCATTTTGTTTGCTTTATTGAAAAATGATCACATGTTCTAGTTTGGGTTTCAAATGCATGTCATCATTTTCCACTAATGGAAAGATGCAGGTCCACCAAGTCTTTGTGTGTGCACAAGAGACGGCCAGGTTCAAAAAATATTTTGAAATATCAGTAAGCTCCTGCAGAGTTGACAACGAATCATAGTAGGCCATGTCAGGATTGAAATACAAGAAAACAAACGAGTTCAATTTTCAGCCATCATATTAAGCAAAGATTAAGTTACGACCATCAGATTTCATTGGAGAGAGATCGACGGTGGGGAGGCATTGTAGGGATCGGGAAGAAAATTAAAGTTTCTGCAAGTTGTGAGCCCACAATCGCTCAGGATCATTGATCTTGCTAGATCAAAATATCAACAATGCATATCGATCCCGCTACGAACGAGCATCTTCTCATTGCGGGGATTGGGAAAGAAATTAAAGACAGAGCGAGTTGAGTCTCCACAATCACTTGTGGCAATTGATATTCAAGAAAGGGACATGTGTCAGGCGATCTCATACTCTAGGAGGAAACAATAAGAAGATGAGTGAGTAAAGGAATCCTGAAGCCCGAACTCTTGAAGTAATTATGGACCATCCATCAACGAGGCCACATGGAGGTAGATCTTTCACTTTGAAAATACGACACTCCAGAGGATTGTAATAACTTTTCATTGAAAAGGCCTGAAGCCCAAAATCTCGAATTAATTGCGGACTTTTGATCTCAAATCAACAAGAAACATTGATCTTTGCAATACATAAGAAAGGAATATCAGCCGAAGTACCGAGAGATTGCCACGTCACTCCGGGCCCGTACTACTCTGGGAGTTATACAAAATTTGCATCTAAATTGGCACCATTGCTAAATAAGATAGGGGATTTTTAATATGGCAGATAGATAGAAATATTGTAGGGGCGCTAAAGTAGCAGGGCCACCCAGATCACAGATTGCGACAAGATCGATGGCCACACTTCATTGCGAGGACGAAAAATGCCCGAACATTAACATCCTTGAGCGGTCCTGCAATCAAAACCATGGTATTGCTAGAAGGGTACGTGGCATCTTGTGGGGGATTGAGGGGGTTGGAGTGGTGTGGACCCAAAACAACCTCGACAACTTCCATAATCACGCGCTTATATGACATCAGGTCACCGCATCACCTCCACTCACACTCCCACTATCGTTCAACTTTAGCCACCTGTTCCCCTGACTACCCTCCATATCAACTATCACCTCCACGTAATCACATCCACTCATATCATCCCCTATGGGATGCTTGACTCACGTCTCCTTCAATGACCACTAGGATGATGACCTTTCCAACAAATCTTTTCTAAAGTATAGATGGCAACTAACGATTCAAAACGAAGTGCACTTAACGATCAAGAACTTAGACACAAACAAAGGGTTATGTATCGGTCTCAGTTACAGATCACTCAAGAAATTCAGTGAAGAGGTAGATAAAGTGGATATCTTCCCATGCAACCAGTTACCCTCCAAAAGTATCAAACAACTTGATATGGCTCGATACAAGACTCTGTTATGTCACTCCTAGTTTTTCTTCCAATTAAAGTTCATCCAACGCATGCATCAGTTCAGTCTCAGAGACAGTAGCAGTTTTAGTTAATCAATTCTAGAATCGTTTTAGATTAAATTAATAAGTGTCTTCTATGTGTGATAAGAACCACTCTGTTTATTAAGTCTAGTGGGAAGTATACATGCTATACTCCATGCATTTTTTTAGTTAAATTAATAGTTTTTTCTACAAACAATTATCTAGAGTTAGGTCTCAATCCCATACGGACGAGAACCTATGCAACTCTATTAAACATGTAGTCTTTGTATATTTTGAGGGTTGAGAGTTTTGGAAGGAAAGTAGAAGAAACAAAAGAATTGGACATGCTCAGTTAATTGTTGTGCAATTTACATTTCCTTATTCTTTCAGCTATTGTTTTAGCTTATCTTTCGCCGATTATGCAAGCTTTTATACAACTATTGTTCAACTACAGATCCACTATTTTGCAACCTGTTGAATGATTTGCATCTAGATGTTTGTCTAAGACTTGATATATTATTTTCAGTCTTAGTTTTCACACAACAAGTGATTCATTGCATTGATTTTGTTGTTGTTTGTGTTTGTCTTTTCATACCCTCAATTTTCATTTAATACCCATACCATTAGCAAAGGAGAACCTACTTTTATACTGTGGTCTGTCCTACCAGTGCACCATCTTTGAAAACCTGTCCTTAAGCTTACCAACAAAACCTACTTGTAAAAAACCAATCATTACAAACTTGAGGTGGCCTAGCTTTTCCCTTTAGCAGTTAGGTGCAGACCTTAGGACCAACACTTACAATTGTAGAAATAGGAAAGAATTATAAAGTGGTACAAAATAAATTATGTCTAGTTCAATAGATCCCATGAATTATTCTTGTGTATGGATTCCACAATAGACATTATCTTATCATAACAAAATAGTTGAAAATAGGTTTTATTAAAGAAACTACAAATATAACACTCATGGGAATTAAAACCCATAAGACCAAAACTCATATAAAGAGTAAACCTAGAAAATTAACACTCAAAAATTACGAGAATACAAATTTATCAGAGTTTTGATTTTATTTTAGAGGAAAAATGAATATATTGTTTGTATGAGTACAAAACCAGATTGGGAGTTAGATTCCAAAATACATGGCACAAATTATTAACAACGACGAAGAGAAAAAACTACAATACAATGTTAGGGACCTAACCTCCCTAACCCCTCATGTAGGTAGAATAATATATTTTCCATGTAATAAAGACCAATATTAATAATTCCTAGTAATAAGGAAGAATAAGTCAAATGTAAGAAGACCTAATAGAAGCTTCTGCTCCTAGAAGATCTTCCTCTAGATTGTTCTTGTGGTAGATACATTTACTATAAATAGGATTCAAGGGCATGATAAGTGTTGTCTTGAGAATTATTGTAATAGAGCATTTCTCTGCTAGAGGTTGCCCCCTCAAAGAGGCAAGTGAACATTGTTTTCTATCAATAAAGATATTATTTTGGTGCGGTGGTTTCATCTATTGTGTTGTTTCACTGTTATTCTCCGTAGTATTTATGTTTTCTATTTTTATAATAGATCTGGTACCTAACAAGTGGTATCAGAGCACTTTCCTTGGCAGAAACTCTAGGTAATTTTTTTTTCCAGGATAAAGACATATTCTGATGTCTTGAAGCTACAATGATCTATCGTTCAATGCATAAATCTGTGATTGGGAAAGAATACATGTAGGAACTACAAGTGGTACTTAAGAACACATTTTTGGCCACCCTTGTAACCCTTGTTGGTACCCCTTAGAGTGTCAGTGCATCATACAACACCTATATACAGATTGACCTAGATATCCTAAAGCCCTCCATAGATAAACTGATTGGTTGCCTGACTACTATAGTGCCAATGAGAACATCACTCGAGAAGATACTCTCTAGTACCTGGGTAATCAGGTAGTACAGATAAGGGTATGCTCTATCTTCCTTAGTTGGTGCCCTAAAATATTGGGCCAAGTACTACTGTTCAACCCTGCACGTATATCAGAGAGATATAGTACAAAGCAAATCCTTGCTTGTAGGCACCCTGAAAAACCCTAACCCTTGGGACAAAAACAAAACATAACAAGAATAAGGAAGATCTATTTCCATTAAACCTTGCTGTATGTATTCGAGTTGTGAAATACTACATATTTATTCGTGTTAAGAATTGAGTCTGGTGCCTGCCCACACCCTTATTTGAGACCTATCCAAATTGAATCCTCTTTTTATTCTGATCGCAGTAATACCTATCATTTTTCAACCTTTTTTTCTTTGTGGTCCTGACCCCCTTATTTGGAACTTACACCATTGGATTCCCCTCATCACCTTGATTGTTGTGATACCCTTCACCCATAACCTCTTTTCTGTGTGGTCCCACCTGTCCCTTTTCGATTCCCCCCTTCATCATGGCCCACACCCGTAGCCAAGACCTTTAAGCCCTCCTAAATAGATTGTCATATGATTTCACAGAAGCCCAGAAGGAAGTGTGAAAAATCAATGCCAATATTACCACTGTCAATAAAAAAATTCATTTCATCATAGACACAAAAATGGAAACCCTGAAGCAAGACTTCTCCACCCAACTTGAATCCTTTGCTTCCTAGATATGTGCCAAGCTAAATATTACTGGAGACCTTACCTCATCTAACCAATCTTTGCACCTTGAAGGTGATACTTCCTCCAATTCCTATTCTTTTCAGTCCCATCACTTTCAGCGTGACCTACTCCTTCCTTGAGTGGATGTGAAAAAAATTGATGGCTCAGATCCCACCGAATGAGTAACTCAAATGGAATACTATTTCTCTTTGTACGACATTATAGATGATTTGGCCAAACTCCAGTATAGTGTTCTCCATCTAGATCAAGAACGTTGGAAATGGTGGCAATGGAGAAAAAATGCTCACCAAGGGTATGTGGCTTGGACATAATTTTTTGTAGAGATTTATGAGCGCTTTGACACTGACACCTACCATTTAGGCCATTTGACAAAGTTGAAACAATCTGGTACATTGGAAGAATTTATAACTACTTTTGAGAAATTGGATTTTCGCACTGAGGGCATGTTTGATGATTTTTTTCGAGAATGCTTTATCAGTGGCCTCAAGGATGATATCTATGCCCACATACTCATGGATCGCCCCCATAGTTGGATGTAAGATAATAAAAGAAATAAGGAAGCGCAATAGGTTGTCTCTTCTCAAACCAAAAAACCCTCTTTTATTCATCTCCCTAAAACCGTCAGTCCCATCCCTCCTTCCACTCCACTGAAGATCCAAAAATTGACTCGGGCATAAATGGCTGAACACCAACTCAAGGGCCTTTGTTATAATTATGATGAAAAATATTTTCCTGGGCACAAGTGTAAGAAACAAAATATTTTTATGGCCATCTCTGAGGATGTTTCTGAAGAAGAGGTTGAGACTCCCCCTGTGGCCAAGTCACCTGAACCCACTGACCTTACTCCACCCTCGAACCCTCCAGAAGTCAAACTGGTCATTTCCCTGAATGCTCTCACTAGATTCTCTTCTCCCCAAACCCTCAAACTATTTGGTTACATTAAGCACCAGAAGGTCATCATCCTCGTTGATAGTGGCAACACCCATAATTTTATTCATCACTGCATTTCCCAAGAAACTGATTGCTATATCCTTACAGTCATCAAATTTCAAATCATGATTTCCAATGGAGGGTCCATAAAATGTGGGGGGCATTGTGAAAATGTGCATCTCCAAATTGGTCAGTACAACATGAAATCTCATATGTTTTTTATAGACATGGGTGGTTGTGACATTATGTTGGGTGTAGAATGGTGAAGGACTCTTGGCCCCATTCTCATGGATTTTAAGGAATTAACCATGCAATTTAACTAGGAGAGCCAACAATATAAGTTCCAATTAATCATATCACATTCCCCTGATATTATCACCTCCCATCACATGGAAAAGATCCTAAAAAAAGGTCATTCCGACATTATTTCACAACTCCATTCCATTCAAGACACTAAGACACCCTTTGTGCATCTTGACCTCCAATCCATCCTCTCCAAACATCAAGTGATTTTTTCCACTCCCTAGGGACTTCCCCCTTCTCGTGGTGTTCATTATAACTCCATTCCCCTCTTACCTGAAAACCTTCCTCCAAATGTTCGTCCCTATCATAATCCCTTTGCCCAGAAAAATGAAATTGAGAAAATTGTTCAAGAATTTCTTGCTGCGGGTTTTATCCATCCTAGTACTATCCCCTATTCTTCTCATGTGGTCATGGTACTTAATAAATAAGGTTCTTGGAGCATGTGTCCCAACTTTCGTGCCCTCAACAAACTCACCATCAAAGACAAATTTCCCATTCTTGTCATTGATGATCTCTTGGATGAATTAAGTGGTGCCCAGTTCTTTACTAAACTTGATCTTCATTCTAGCTATGTTGGCATAGGGGCAGACCTAGGGTTCAATGCTTCAACAACGCACCAAAAAAACCCTAACTACCAACCCTTTCGGCAACACCTACGAAGCAGATGAAGTCTCACCTAAGGTAGAGGTAGGGGTGGTTGCATGACTCAAGTGTCTACAACCTAGCTAGGACACATATCTGTGATTACAATACTTAATAGAGAACTTAGTAGTTAAAATTCATTAGCATTTAACCCTTATTCACATTGCAGGTAAAACCCTAATTACATAACAATGCAGTATTTAATAAGATCTAATACATCCACACACTTAACATATAGAAATAGATCAGATCTAGCATTCATCCCTGTTACTAAGAACTAAGATACTATTATATTAGGTGCATCTAACATATATCACTGTACTAAGCATAAATCACATCAATAACATAACAACTAAAATGCACAAAGAAACCACAACACAAGATATACGTGGTTCACCCCAGTGTGGGGCTACGTCCACTAACTCTTCTCTTCTTTATTGTCTTCTGTCAATCTTCTACAAGCACAAATCCACAAGAACCCACTCTTCATAGGATAGGAGATCTGTGCACACCTTGCTAGACTCTCCTTCCATGAGCTAGCTTACAAAACAAAGTCTATTTACAGTCACTTTCACTTAGCTCTGAAAGTTCTAATGCACACAGTATGCACAAAGCTAACTCAATAACATAAATCCAACTACTTACATCACTTGCACACAACAAAATATAATACTTAGCATCACTTCTCTCCTAGATCTAGTGTGTTTCTTACATCGTAAAGATATTTATTTATACATTACAAAAGGGGTCAAGGCATGGGTAAACCCATGGGGCGACATCCCATACCCGTTTGATAAATCCTAAACCCAAAAATCCCCTAAGAAGGGGCCAAGATTCCACGATATCCGCTTTGCCTTGCGCTTTGCCTTTGACCAGCCTATCGAAGTCCCAAAAATGGTCAAACGTGACCAAGGTTCTACAAAAATTGGTCAAGGGCCAACAGGCCCCCAACACTCACCTGTTACTCGTCCCAAGTCACTCTGATCTAGGTAACTCTGCCTCAAATTCCTCAAGCTTGGCTCGAGCTACTTTGACCTGTTTCTTCGCCAGAGCCTCCTACTTGATGAAATATTGAATGATATTCTCCATTACAGGTCCTTTCAATCATTGTTCCACTGTGGTGACCACTTGTTCTATTTCTACACCTCATCCTTCAATCTCCTCAAATAGTATGCAAGATGCATCCTACACTGGTTAGATCTTCTGAGTCACTTCCATGAACTTGCTCTGGATGGCATGGACTTGTTGTTGAACTATGCACTATTCCTAGGATCGTTTCATCCTCTCGACCACTAATAGTAGATTCAACTGCACTTTCACTGTTGCTTCTTGTTGCTTGGCCTCCTGAAGATGTGAATCCAGTGTCCTTAGTTCAGGGTCCTCTTCAAGGAACTCGTAAGTCTTCGCACTTCGACTGATGAGCTGTTTACATTGTAAGGCCAATTCCTTGATTCTCTGGACTGTGCTCCAAGCGGTTTCTTCTCTCTGGTCTCGCACTTCCTGCAGAGTGCTTGGCACTACTTGTAACTCTAGTTTTGCTATCCTCTATTGGAGCTGCTAAATGGCTTCAGCAAGGTTCCCTACCTGGATTTCCATTGGGTCTTCTTCCATCTGTTCTAGGCCTATCATAGAGTGAAGTGCTCTAGTGACTTCTTCTTTAACTCCAATTGCTCTATGAGTAGCTGTTCCTTCTCCTTCTGGATCTGCGCTCTATCCTCTGCAAACTTGGCTTGGATGTCATATTTTTCCTATTACACAACCCGACATTTCTCTGTGGCTTCCTCTTTTTATTTCTTTAAGGCCTCTATGGCATGATCTTTTTCTTCCTGAACATGATGAGGGCGAGCTTCGGTCACATCTGCTATTCGACGTAGTTGGGCAGGCTCATCTCCCAACTCTGTTCCTTTTGATGACAGGGGCGCAGTAGATACTGCGTGGATGGAGTAGAGGGCTTGCTATACCCCTTTCAGATCTGCTTCACTTATTTCATACATGGTCTCTTGTTTGACTTCATTGCATTGTAAGATATCTTCTGAGGTATCTGAGACAACGACGATGATGAAATCTATGTCATCGATTGTGAGCATAGTCTGCATCTATGGCTTACTAGATTTGGACTTCTTCCTCGATGTAGGTTTCATGGGGGAAACCTTTATTTTCTTGGAGGTCTTAGCTTCATCAATAGGATCCCTAGACAGTGTTACTTTGCCTTGTTTATGCTTTTATCTTCTCCTTTGTCCTCTTTGTTGTCTACTTCATCATCACCTCCCCCTCCAAGTGAGTCTAAAGCAGTCTCTTTTGATGTGCTGTTCAACTCCTGTACCTCTTCCTTTTTCTTCCTTCTGCTACCGCTGGGTGCATCACACTCTTTGTGAGAAACCACAAGACTTCTAATGAGGTCAGTGTCAGATAGTTCTACCTGGTTAACTAGTATAAGGATCTCTACAGGCCACTCCTTAGTTATTTCTTCCATTTCCTCCTCAGTGATATTATAATAAGATTAGAGCTCTTCTTTATGTTCATCTCCATGCGTAGTGATATAAATAAAATGTCTATCTGCGCGGAACTTCACAAATGGTCTAAACCTGTGCAAGGTGTTCGACGTCGTACGAGGGAAAGACTCAATATCCCTCTTCAATTGTAGGTAGTAGGTGTGGAACACCGTGTTTGACTTCCATTTTTTAGCCATGTCGCTCGAATACCAGAGCGTGGTGAACTTCGTAGCTAGGGGTTCGAATGGATCAATCTCAAGCAATGTCTCTCCTTCTGGCATCTCCCAGGAAATGAAGACAATGGGGATCAATAGCCAACTAAAATGAAACTCATAGCCTTGATCCTGAGCTTCGTGACAGTATTGTTCTAACTGGTTGACAATGTAACTCACCCAATTCATCTTTATTCCTTCAATGCATTTTCTCGCAAGGTCAGCAATGAACCTCGTGACCTGTGTGGGTCATTTATTCCTTACTATATTACCAACAATCAACTGGAAGGATAGGTGTACTGTTCCATTCTAAATGGATGCTACCTTGTAGCCTTGCTTCCCATTTTCCACATCGCCATAGGTATCTTTAATCTTCTGTGCTAGGGCGCGATCTGCAGTCTTCTCTGGATAAAATTTTTATGGGTATGGTCCTTGCATGCTTAATTCGGTGATTCGATGGATCAATGCTAGATCTATGGTGATGCGTCTGTCCAACCATAGATAACCACCATGGAAGAAAGACAACATGAGTTTAACGCACACATTAACCCCCATATGCCTTCCAAATTGTGGTATCTTCATCATGTTCAGGATAATGGACCTCGTGATTTCCATAGTCCACGGATGGGGGTTGATCTTCGACTTCTTCCCCTTTTTCTTAGTCAAATACTTGTGTGGTGTGAGCATTCCATGATTCTTGTGGTATCCCAAGATGAAGTCACTGATTTTCAACATCATGATTTTTCCTAATTGTGGTCCTACTACGCGTATCCCCTTTGGGAGGTATGTAGTAATTAGGGTGTAGTCGAAGTCCCGTGGGACACTTTCATGGCTCATTGTGCTAGCCATAGGAAGGATATAGTTGGGCATGATAGAAGGGATGAGCTTAAAATTTTCCAAGTTATCACGATGCTTGGTTCGTTTCTCTGTCGCAGCTCAGGATGGTCCAGATCCATGAGCAGTCGATGGGGAGGCTTGCACTCCTCTCGTTGATGAGGCTTGGACTCCTATGGACATGACCTTCTCAGACATGAGGTCAATGAGGATCTCTTTGATGGATTTCTCTACTTCGCTGAAGTAACTTGACATGCATGCTCGATATCATGTATCTCAGGTCGATGATCAAATACTCGATGTAACAGAATGGGTGGTGAGGTCTCAAATAGGCATAGGGTGAAAGCAACTAGTTTTCCGTGGGCTTGAATAATCACTGTTTACAAAAGTGTTATCGGTGCAACGCTCGACAGGATAAATAGAAAACGTCGTAATAGACTCCTCCAATGGGTAGGAATGCCTCAATCAATGCAATTCCATCCATTATGGTGCGGTCCCAATGGTCTAATGGAGATCTTTCTGGCCATAACTGTGGTTTGAGCTGTTCTAGAACATCGGGCTAACGATCAAGATGCCTCCAATGGTCATATTTCTTCTCCATGGTGAAGTGTCAATATTCACTATTATGATATCCCAACGAAGTTCCAGTTCTACAAACCTTCCTTCTGCAAAGTCATCCATGGAACTTCCTGTAATTTCTCTAACTTTTCCTTCTTCTTGCTAAGATTTCTTTCTTTTTTTCCTATAATTTGAGTCACTAGTTTCCTCTTTCCATTATTGTTCGTATCTCCTCTTGGCATAGTAACTTCGCACAACTATGGGTCATTCAAGGGTTCTAAGAGTAATACTTATTCTTTTTCTGGGGTAGGTTCTCTACTCTCTTATACAGACATCTGTTTCAAGTCTTCCTGTGTTCTTTCAACTTCAACGTCTAGATATCTGGTCCTTAGTAGCTTCGACTGGTCCTCTTGTTCTTTCAATAAGTGCGCTATTCTCCTAGCCATGAAATCCCTTAGTTCTTTCTTTTTCTGTTCTATATCCTCCTCTTCTTTTTTCCTTTGTATATGATCTTTCTCAATCCAAGTGTTTCTTAAACGGGGCGCCATTCTCAACAAATTTAACGACCTCAAATTCTTCCTCTGTCGAAGTTCCATGAGCACTGATAGATGTCTGGGTAAGTCTTCCACATAGGGTTATCAACTTTCCTCTAAATAACCCTATTCCTCCTAATGAAGGAACCATAGCAGGCTTTCCCAAAATTTTCCAAGTTCTTTCTGTCATGATATTCACTTGTGTTTCCTCATCTAGAACATAGTCTACGTCGAAGTCTCCTATTCTTGTTTCCATGCATTATTTCTCGTTTAAGATCTCTGATAAGCTGATATCTCTATGATCATTCAGGGTTTCTTTCATCTGTAATTATATAGTCTTTGATTCTTTCTAGGGTTCTATCATATCCTTAGTTTCTTGACCTGTCTCATGGTTTTCTTTTCTCATATTCATCTTTTCAACTTTAGCAATCATTATAGGGAAATCCAAAACTTCATGTCCAATATCCTTACAACAAAGGAAAATAGGACCTCGATCAGGGCATTCCTTAGCAATATGTCCTGGTCTTCTACAACTATAACAAAGAGTTAATACTCTCTTTCTTTTAAATGACCCCCAACCTTTCCTGTACTGTGCACTGGGATTGCAGTAACTAACCTGCAAAAAAATCTTTCTAGGATCCTGCATCCATTTGTTATTCCAAACATTCTTTCTATGCATAGGAATAACATATATTTCACTATTCTTATCAAATCTACTCATGTCAAATATTATTTCTTCTAGTTGTGCCCTAGTTTTCAGACTAGGACAAAATCTATTAGACATACCTAGATCCATTCTTTCGAAACAATTTTTTTTTTCATTTATCTTACCTTTCTCAGAGCACAAAACTTTAAGATCTTACTTCTTTTCTTCATATCCGATTCCTTTCTTAGCACATAGCTTCACATTTAAGTAGGATATTGTGCACTAAATAAACAGATCTACGCACAGAGCTTTCTTTTCTTCAGCTCCCAGCAATTACATTTTCATGTCTCAACAACGAAACCGTTTGTTGGCATAGGGGCAGACCCAGGGTTCAACGCTTTAACATCGCACCAACAAAACCCTAACTACTGGCTCTTTCAGAAACACTTGCGAAGTAGATGACGTCTCACCCGAGGTAGAGGCAGGGGTGGTTGCAGGACTCAAGTGTCTACAACCTAGCTGGGACACAAATCTGTGATTACAATACTTAACAAGGCACTTAACAGTTAACATTCATTAGAATTTGACCCTTATTCACATCGCAGGTAAAACCCTAATTATAGAACAACACAATACTTAACAAGATCTAATACATCCATGAACTTAACATATAGAAATAGATCAGATCTAGCATTCATCCCCATTACTAAGCACTAAGCTACTATTATATCAGGTGCATCTAACATATATCACTGTACTAAGCATAAATCACATCAATAACATAACAACTAAAATGAACAAAGAAACCACAACATAGGATATACGTGGTTCACCCTAGTGTGGGGCTACATCCACCAACTCTTATTTTCTTTATTGTCTTCTGTCAATTTTATACAAGAACAGAGCCACAAGAACCCACTCCACATAGGACAGAAGATCTGTGCGCACCTCGCCAGACTCTCCTTCCCCAAGCTAGGTCACAACACAAAGCCTCTTTAAAGTCACTTGCACTTAGCTCTGCAAGTTCTCATGCACACAGTATGCACAAAGCTAACTCAATCACATAGATCCAACTACTTACATCACTTGCCCTCAACACAATATAACACTTAGCATCACTTCTCTCCTAGATCTAGTGTGTTTCTTACATCGTCTAGATATCTATTTATACATTAAAAAAGGAGATAATGCATGGGTAAACCCATGGGATTCCATCCCATACCTATTACATAAACCCTAAACCCAAAACTTCTCTAATAAGGGGCCGAGATTCCGCGATCTCCACTTCACCTTGGACCAGCCTGCCGAAGTCCCAAAAATGGTCAAATGTGACCAAGGTTCTCCAAAACTTGGTCAAGGGACAAAATGATACCACAAGATACATATGAAAGAGGCAGACATTCCTAAGACTACATTTCTAACTCATGAGGGCCACTATGATTTCTTGTTCATGCCCTTTGGCTTGTGTAATGCTCCCTCCAATTTCCAAAGCTTCATGAATCATGTCTTCCATCCTTTTCTCTTCCATTTTGACTTAGTTTTATTTGATGATATTATCATCTATATTAAAACTTAGACCACCCATATTGCTCATGTGGATCAAATTCTTCATCTACTCTTTCAACACCAATGTTTCCTCAAACAATCTAAATGTGCTTTGGGAGTCTCAGAAGTCGAGTACTTGGGTCATATTGTTGGAAAGGATGGTTTTAGGGTGGATTCTAAGAATATTGAAGCTATGCAAGACTGGCCTTGCCCAAATACTCTCAAAATATTTTGTGCTTTTCTGGGTTTAACAGACTATTATCGCAAGTTTGTTAAGAATTATGGAAAAATTGAGGTGCCTCTCATTGTGCTCCTTCAAAATAATGCTTTCACTTGGAGTCTAATAGTTGATAATTCCTTCAAAGACTTGAAGGAGGCTATGTGCACCACTCCTATCCTATCCCTTCCTGACTTCACAAAGACATTTGTCCTAGAATGTGATGCTTCAGGGAGAGGAATTGGAACAACACTTATGCAAGATGGCCACCCTTTGGCCTTTACCAACAAACAACTATCGATGACATTTGGGCCAATCAATCTATGAAAAGGAAATGTTGGCTATTTTTCATGCAGTGCATCTATGGCACCCTTATCTATTGGGGAAACATTTCCAAATTAAGACAGATAATAAGAGCCTCAAGTATTTTCTAGAGCAATGCCTTTCATCACCGAAGCAACAAAAATGGGTGACTAAGCTATTTGGATATAATTATGAGATCATTTACAAGAAAGGAAAAGACAATGTAGTTGTTGACACTCTTTTAAGAAAATATGAATATGAAGGGTCCCTCTTTTCCCTCTCCATTGTACCAAATTGGCTCAAAGTTGTTCATGAGGAATGGATGCAAAATTTCGTGTCTGATCCAACAATTTCAAGTCAATTATTGTAATATACCAGATATAAAAAGTATGCAGAAAAGAAATAAATGCTAGAAATGGTAGAATAACAACAATATAACTAGAACAATCACCACAATAACACTGAAATGATATAATAATAACAACAAAAATAACACTTTTATTCTGAGAGAAATGTTCACGACTCCTATTTATACTAAATATGTCTATCAAAAGAAGCATCTAGAGGAAGATCCTTCTAGAAGTGGAAGCTTCTATTAGGTCTTCTTACATTCAACTTATTCTATTTTATTGCAAGGCCTTATTAATATTGACCTTTATTACATCTGAATATATTGTTCTACCTATGTGCGGGTTAGGACCCTAACATGTCCTCCCCCTTAAAAACAACCTTGTCCTCAAGGCTTGAGATGTGGAAACTGTTGTAGAATGGTAGTTGGTTCTCAAGTGGCATCTACTGGAGTTGTATATTTCCACTGGAATAACACTTCCTTGATGGTTCTCCAACACAGGCGACGCTCACGCTAGTCCAAAACTACTTGTGGATGTAGCCAAATGGATCCTTCTTCGTCTAACTCGAGAAGGTTGGTTTGAATTTGGCACTTAGTTCCAATCACCATCTTTAAGCATGAAACATGAAAAACAGGATGTAGATTAGAATGACTGGGCAAAGCTAACTGATAGGCCACCTGTCCCACACACTTGAGAATGATATAAGGACCATAAAACTTGGGCGCTATCTTTTGACAATGCTCGGCCTTGAGGGAATTTTTCTTGTAAGGTTGCAGTCGAAGAAACACTGGATCCCCTTCTGCAAATTGACGTTTAGAGAGACCTTGATCTACTTGTTGCTTCATGCGATTCTGTGCCATGAAAAAATTCTCTTTGAGGGTACAGAGAATAACCTCGCGAACTGTAAGCATTTAGTCAACCGCCTGGACCTTTGAGACACCCAGTAAGTATGAGAGAACTGAAGGTGGATTTTGTCCATATACTGCTTCAAAAGGAGTCATGCATGTAGTTGTATGGTATGAAGTGTTGTACCACCATTCAACTAGGGGTAACCATTGAGCCCATTGATTTTTCTTTTCTGAGGGAAAACACCTCAAATATGTTTCCAAACACTTGTTGACAACTTTCATTTGACCATCATTCTGGGGATGATAAGCTGTGTTGAGATGAAATTGGGTGCCTTGTAGCTTGAACAGTTCTTGCCAAAAATTGCTGGTGAAAGTTGGGTCGCGATCATAAACAATAGAATGCGGCATGCCATGAAGCTTGAAGACTTGATCCCTGAAAAGTTGAGCCACTGTGGATGCTATAAATGGGTGTTGAAGAGAACAAAAATGAGCATACTTGGAAAGGAAATCAACAACCACCATTATGACTAATTTATTTCCCGATTTTGGTAAGCTTGTAGTAAAATCCATAGAGATATCCCTCCAAATAGCAGGTGGAATCAGAAGCGGTTGTAGTGTGCCTGGAGATTTGACTGTTTCTCCCTTGTTGTGTTGACACACATCACATTCAGCAACAAAATTATGAATTTATTGTTTCATACCATCCCAGAAAAAAGAATGTTTGACCCTGTCATAGGTTTTGCTAAACCCGAAGTGCCCATCTATGGGTGTAGCATGAAGCTCATAAAGTATCATGGATTTAAGTTTTGATTGTTTACTTAAATACAAACGGCCTTTGTATCGAAGCTCATCATGGAGCCAAGAGTACTGTTGGCCCTTGACCAAGTTTTGGGAGATTCTTGGTCATGTTGACCTATTTTGGGACTTCGACAACCTATCGAAGGAGGAGTGCAAGACAAAGCGAAGATTACGGGATCTTGGCCCCTTTTTGGGTTTTTGGGATTTTGTAATGGGAATGGGACATCGACCCATGGTGTCACGCATGTTTAGGTCTATTTTGTATATAAATAGATGCTTAGGAAAGATAGAATTAGTGGTGCATCTATGTGATGTGAATGTATGCTAAGTGCAAGTAGAGTCTGTAAGTGCTTTGTGCATGACCGTGAGAGACTTGCAGAGCTAAGTGAAGGTCCTTGTAGCGGATTGTGGAAGGCTTAGTCTTGTAACACAAGGAAGAAGGATCTAGCGATCTGGGAAGATCCTCTGTCCTATGCGGAGTAAGGGTTTTGAGTATGTGTGCTTGTAACCAATTGACTGAAGACAAGAAAAGAAGAAGAGTTGGTGGACATAGGCTCAGGGTGGGGGTGAACCATGTAAACACTGTGTTATGCTGCTTTGTGCCTTGTCTTGATGTATTCACATGTTATTTGCTAAGTGCTTTGATGTCTTTAGATAGATATACTTATGATTTGTGCTTACTATATGTGGGAATGTTATATCTAATCTATATGGCCATGCTTAGTGCTTGATCTGATCTATTTATCTATGCTAAGTGCTTAAATAAATTAGATTAGTGTGAATGCTGTGAAGCTTTGTTTTATCAACAAAGTGGATATTGATTTCATATTAAGGAACTAATGGTGCTAAATGATTTATTAAGTAGTACAATCAAATATCTATGTCCCAACTAAGGTTGCAGACACCTGAGTCTTGCAACCACCCATGCCTCTACCTTGGGTGAGACTTCATCTACTTTGCAGGTGTTGCCAAAAGGGCCATTAGTTAGGGCTTTGTTGGTGCACTGTTGTAGCGTTGAACCATGGGTCTGCCCCTGTGCCAACAAATGGTTCCATTGTCAGGACCCATGAAACTGTGATTGTGTAACACACCTGCTACCTATAATAAAAAAATTTCGTTCTTCCTCAAGGAGCAGAGTCCCTGAAGTCCTACGGGTTCTAGTGCATGCTAGTTCTTCCCTGTTCACCTCCTTGTGATCGTGGGTTAGGACCACAGGCCAAATAAACCAGGCGCCTTTTTGTATTTCACAATTCAGCGATACAATTGAGTCCAATCTTGAAGGTAGAATGGCGATACAGGTATAGCCCCTTTCTTAGTTAGCACCCTCCCCACCTGTAACTGTAGGCTAGGATTAAACGTCAGCGCCTCTCACAACTCGCACCTTCGTGAGTTTGTGAGTCGAAGTCTCGTGCTCTCCTGTTGCGATCTTCTGAGATGCGGTAGGTCAATGCTGAGTTGACTCCTCCCTTAGTGGTTCTTCTCTACTCGCAACCTCACAACCTCGCCGGTTGAACTGTTGATCTTTCACCCTCCTATTCTGCGAACCCCCGAGATGAGAGAATTCAACGGAGTGTCGACTCCTATCTCCAGGAAACGCATTTCCACCCGTCAACCATGCAGGTCCCACCTTAGGGCTTTGCCACGCGTCCACACAAGCCTCGACACTTGGCACTTCACGACTTCTGATGTTGAAAGTGGCTCCACTCAACCTCTGAACCCCCGAGTGCGCAATAGGCGATAGGGTTCCTGATCCAACGATCCTCCTATGACCCAGATCCAATGACTCTCCTTCCTTCCTCACTCCTCGCGTCTTCGCGACTTGGAGTAACCAATGTTCGGGCTCTCACCCTATGAACTTCCGAGTTCGCGAGATCTCTCGATCTCTGCCACCTGTCCTCCTCAGATGGACGGCTCCTAGTTCTCTCGCCCCTTCGTTGCTTCGTGTCCTCGTGCCTCCCAACCTTCAGCACCAACTACTTGGGCGTTCACCCTATGAACTCTCGAGTTAGCGAGATCTCTAGATCTCTGCCACCTGTCCTCCTCAGATGGATGGCTCGGATCCTCTCGTGGCTTCACCACTCGCGACTTAGAGCATCCAAACTTTGGGCTCTTACCTTGCGAACCTCCGAGGTAGCGAGGTCCCTGGATCTCTGCCACCTGTCCTCCTCGGATGGATGGCTCGGATCCTCTCATGGCTTCGCCACTCGTGACTTAGAGCATCCAAACTTTGGGCTCTTACCTCACGAACCTCTGAGGTAGCGAGATCCCTGGATCTCTGCCATCTGTCCTCCTCGGATGGACGGCTTGGATCCTCTTGTGGCTTTGCCACTCGTGACTTAGAGCATCCAAACTTTGGGTTCTTACCTCGCGAACCTTTGAGGTAGCGAGATCCCTGGATATTTTCCACCTGTCCTCCTCAGATGGACGGCTCAGATCCTCTCATGGCTTCGCCACTCGCGACTTAGAGCATCCAAACTTTGGGCTCTTACCTTGCGAACCTCCGAGGTAGCGAGTTCCCTGGATCTTTGCCACCTGTCCTCCTCGGATGGACAACTCAGATCCTCTCGTCCCTATTCACGAGGGCTTAACCCTTGTTTATTTCCCTATATATCCAATGACTGTTGGGTTTCCTAGCTAAGATATGACGGTTCAGATCGGTCCCGATGCCACGCCCTTTCCCACTGCTCTTTGGATGTGGACAAACCAATAGTCCAGATGTTCTCATGGAGTCTGGGGTTCTACGATTCGGATTTCCTCGCTATTCAGGAAGATAGAGGAAAAAGGGATTAAGGAAAATTACGCCCTCATTCATTCCTTCGATTTAACGATCGTGAATGACAACAGGTTCCTCGACAGGATCTCATCCGTTGATCCATATTTATCCTTACGCTGCTACTTCGGGATTTCAAGAGGGTCATTCCTCTTCACCCAGGGTTGTTAAGACTTGTGCATTCAAGTCCCTTTTTTTTTAGGCCCTTTGTGAACCTTTCTAGGGAGGAAATCTCTGTGAAGAGATCTGTACCGGGTATCCCTGAGACAGATAAGGGAAAGCAACTTCTCGAGAATGGGCTGGGAACCTAAATTAGTTCAATCTAGGCACAAAAAAGATTGCTTTATCCACGCACGTCATGCGTGATTTTCTCTGTTATGAACATATATCTATTCATTCTCATCAAACACTGCACAGGCATTCTTACACAGAAATCATTCATAATTTGACAGTTCTATGATCATATACATATATACATCATTCTATAAATTTCAAGGTACAATTATGTAAAACACTTATCTGAAAATAACACCAGAAATGGGGTAACTGCTGAGAGGGGTGCTCATTTCCACCCAACCGTAGGCTCAGCGACTCCCAATGGATTTACCACTAGCCACCCCCAAGTTGAGACCATGATGCTCTGAGACTGTGTCTCTCTGTCTGCCAGTGACCAGGAGCGAAGGTTGCAATCCTTCCTCTCTGCTATCACTCACTCTACATAATGCCAGAGTTCCCCTTGCGTCTTCCCCCTCAATCACTTCTACCATGCGCCTTATCCTCTCATGAGGTTGCGTGTGGCACGATTACCCTCGTGCTGGTCAGTCATGATGGCTCTACGGACATGCGGTTCACCTCCCCATCCCTCATCAAGACATCAACCCACCAGCCTGCAAGGCATTAAATTTCAGGGCCAGCGAGCCGCTTTTGGTTCTCTGGGCCAGTGGAGTCCAAATACGGTATTTAATTCTCGATGGAAGTTGACGCCACCTTTTTAGGTGCCTTCCACCACCATCATGGTCTCTTTTTCTGCACATCCCCTCTCAGCAGTTCTGCAATAATTCAAAATATCATTCACATTCATTGACCTTTTCCTCAAGGTCCATTCACCTCACATATTCATACTTATGAGTCTTCCATAGTCCTTGGCCAGTCCAGTTATATTTACAAACTGGGGCAAATAGGGTGTTACAATTCACTCCCCCTTAAAGGGAACATCGTCCTTGATGTTCTTATCTACTAACATGTATTGCATGTACAGAAGTAAACAAAATCAGATATGCCTGTCTCATGGCATCCTCCATTTCCCATGTAGCCTTATCTAGGCCAAAATGTTTCCACCGCACCTTGACCTGTGCAATGGTTCTGTTCTGGAGCTGGGTTTCCTTTCTGTCCAATATGCATTGGGGTTCTGGTAGAAACTCTCCCTCTGGTTTCACCTAGATCACAGACCAGTCAATTATATGATTAGTATCATGTACATATTTCTTCAATAATGAAACATGGAAAACATTATGTGCTTTTACTGTGGGAGGAAGTGCTAGCCGATAGGCTATA
>JZKD02S0696265.1:62939-77643 GCA_000966675.3 Picea glauca | reverse complement strand
CCCGTAGGGGTTTTACCACGTGAAAACATCGGTGTGTTGATCTTTGATCTGGTTATGTGAGTGGTTACTGAAGGTGTTCGTCCTCTGTTGGAATACCTGTGTTGTCAAACATTTAGATGGCTTTTGATCCTGATTACTTTCATCTCATGGGAGATGCCATAAGGTCCGACCTTCCCGGACATCAAGCCCTTTGAACCTCTAGCCGCGAAGTTCAGTACACTGTGGTATTCCAGTGACATGAACAAGAAATGGTAGTCAAATTCTGTGTTCCATATATATTACAACCAGCTGAAGACAACCATCCAGTCCGAACCTCGTATCATGCCAAATACTCTCCACAAGTTACATCCTTTAACGAAATTCAGCGCAGACCACCATTTCATTTATATTACAACGCACACTAATGAGCACAAGAAACAACTTCAGTCTTACTACAAGATGACAAAGGAAGACTTATAAGAGATTACTAAACACTGGTCGGTGGACCTCCTCATTCCAGTAGACCCTGCAAAGATGTCCAACATTGACAGTCCATAAGTAGTGCATGATACACCTGGACCCAGCAAGACAAAGAAAAATTAAGAACCCAAGATGTAAGTAGTACCTCAACGAAGACTGCTTCCATCTCACCTGAGCAAGGAGGAGATGGCGGAGAGATAGATGGCGAGGTTACACTGCCTAGAGACGAGGAGGACCCCTCAAAGAAAAGGAAGTTCTCCCCCCCGAATCCATCTTCTCGAAAGAAATCAAAAGCCTCTATGACCAAAATGCAGACTACCCTCACCACAGATGACTTCGATTTCATCGTAGAAGCACTGAACGATGCTTCACTAGAGATAGCAGAGAAGCAAGAGGCTCAGTAGGAGGAGATATACAATCGAATTAAGGTTGAACTTCAAGGGGTGCAGTAGGCACTACAGTCCATCTGCGTAGTTTCCACTGTGCCTCTGCCATTGGAAACACCAGAACTAGGAGATGAGTAAGCTCAACTCCACCAAATTGATGATATAGTCGAAGCTCGCCTTTGAAGAGCACAAGAAGAAACAACGCAAGCCACCCAAGATTTAGCACAAGTAGAGGGAGACCTTTTAGAGCAACACAATACTACAGAATGGGAAAATATTTCTCTCCAAGCGAAGTGGGATGAAGAAAGAGCACAGTTGCAGCAAAGCAAGGAACAATTTCTCATGGAGGAACTTGAAGTAAAGGAAAGGGTCAACATATCACTTCTCTCTGTGATAGTCATCGAAGTAAAGGCCAAAGAGAGAGTTTCACAATAGGTGGCACAACTTGAAGAAGTGATTCAACAACTACAACAACGCATAGCATATTAGGAGCTATGCGTAGTGCCCGAGACCCCATAAGATGTAAGAGATCAAAGGGAAGTAACCACTAGGAGCGCAGTTGAGAGACTAAAGGCTCTTGCCAGGGAGTGCAAGTAGCTGCGTAACCACAGTGCCCAAATGTATGAGAAGATCGCTGAGAACCCAGAGTTACAAGAACTGGAGTCGCAGCTCTAGGAAGCGAAGTAGCACGCAAACACACTACAGGTGCAACTGAAGGCCCTGTCAGCTGTAGATAGAATGAAGAGATCTCAAGAATAATGCACCGCCCAACAACAAATCCATATGATCTATAGAAAAGTTATGGAAATAACTCAACAACTCCAACCTATGCAAGATAAGGCCTATCAATTGTTTACAGAGGTTGAAAGCCGAGGAGCATATCTAGAACAAGTTGTCACTACAACATAACAACGCCTAGAAGGGCCAATGAATGACGCACTGATCCATGAGTTCTCTCAGAAAGAAGCCATAGCAAAGCAATAGGTCGAAGCAGCTTGAGCCAAACTAGAGGTGTTCGAAGTACAACTGATCAGACCAGAGTGACTCGGGATGAGTCATAGGTGAGTGTTGGGGGCCTGTTGGCCCTTGACCAAGTTTTGGGAGATTCTTGGTCATTTTGACCTATTTTAGGACTTTGACATCCTGTCGAAGGAGGAGCACAAGACAAAGAGGAGATCACTGGATCTAGGCCCCTTTTTGGGTTTTTGGGATTATGTAATGGGAATGGGACATCGACCCATTGGTTCACCCATGTTTAGTCCTATTTTGTATATAAATAGATGCTTAGGCAAGATAGAAGTAGTGGTGCATCTATGTGATGTGAATGTATGCTAAGTGCAAGTAGAGTCTGTAAGTGCTTTGTGCATAACTATGAGAGACTTTTAGAGCTAAGTGCAGGTCCTTGTAGCAGATTGTGGAAGGCTTAGTGCTATAACACAAGGAAGAAGGATCTAGCGAGCTGCATAGATCCTCTGTCCTGTGCGGAGTAAGGGTTTTGAGGCTCTGTGCTTGTAACCGATTGCCTGAAGACAAGAAAAGAAGAAGAGTTGGTGGATGTAGCCCCAGGGTGGGTGTGAACCACGTAAACACTATGCTATGCTCCTTTGTGCCTTGTCTTGATGTATTCACATGTTATTTGCTAAGTGCTTCGATGTATTTAGATAGATCTACTTATGCATTGTGATTACTATATGTGGGAATGTTAGATCTGATCTATATGGCCATGCTTAGTGCTTGATCTTCTTGATTTGATCTATTTATCTATGCTAAGTTATTAAATACATTAGATCCGTGTGAATGATGCAAATATCTGTTTTATCAGCGAAGTGGATATTGATTGCATATTGAGGAAATGACGGTGCTAAGTAATTTATTAAGTAGTACAATCACAGTTCTGTGTCCCATCTAAGGTTGCAGACTTCTGCGTCTTGCAACCACCCCTGCCTCTACCTCGAGTGAGACTTCATTTGCTTCGCAGGTGTTGCTGAAAGGGATGGTAGTTAGGGATTTTTTGGTGTGTTGTTGTAGCTTTGACCCTGGGTCTTCCCCTATGCCAATAAGTACCTTGGGGAAGCTGAATCATTGGATTGCAATTGTTGGATCAGATGCAAAATTTTGGGATCATGTAGCCATTCCTGGTGAACGGCTTGGAGCCAATCTGGTACAATGAAGGAAAGAGAAAAAAGGGATCCATCATCTTCATATTTTTGGGAAAGTGCATCTGCAACCACATTATCTTTGAATTTCTTGTAAATGATCTCATAATCATATCCAAAGAGCTTAGTCACCCATTTTTGTTTCTCTGGGGAGGAAATCTGTTGTTCTAGAAAATACTTGAGGCCTTGATGGTCTATCTTAATTTGGAAGCGTTGCCCCAATAGATAAGGGCACCACATATCAACGACATGCAAAATATCCAACATTACTTTTCATAGATTGATTTCCCATATTTCTTTTGGATAGTTGCTTACTAGTAAAGGCCAATAATCGACCCTCTTGCATACAGATAGTACCAATTACTTTCCCTAAAGCATCACATTCCAAGACAAATGTCTTTGTGAAATCAGGAAGGGCTAGTACTGGAGTGGTGCACATGGCCATCTTCAAGGTTTGAAAATATTGAGAATCTACTAGAGTCCAAATGAAAGAGTTCTTTTTTAGGAGTGCAGTGAGAGGTGCTGAAATCTTTCCATAATTCTTGACAAACTTGCGATAATAACCTATTAAGCCCAGAAATCCATGCAATATTTTGAGAGTCTTTGGGTGAGGCCAATCTTACATAGATTCAATTTTTTTAGGATCCACCCTGACACCATCCTTTCCCACCAGATGACCCAAGTACTCGATTTCTGAGGCACCAAAAGCATATTTAGACTATTTCAGGAAAAGTTGGTGCTGAGAGAGTAGATGGAGAACTCAATCCACATGAGAAAGACGGTTTGTCCAGGTTTTTCTATAGATGAGGATATCATCAAAGTAAAATAAGACAAAATTATGGAGAAAAGGACGAAAGACATGATTCATGAGGCTTTGGAAGGTGGAGGGGGCATTACACAAGCCAAAGGGCATGACAAAAAAATCATAGTGGCCCTCATGAGTTCTAAAGGAAGTCTTGGGAATGTCTTCCTCTTTCATACGTATCTGGTGGTATCTAGAATGAATATCAAATTTAGTAAATAACTAGGCGCCACTCAATTCATCCAAGAGGTCATCAATGACAGGAATGGGAAATTTGTCTTTAATTGTAAGTTGTTGAGGGCCCGAAAGTCAGGACACATTTGCCAAGAACCTTCTTTCTTCAAGACCATGACCACTAGAGAAGAGTAGGCACTCGTACTAGGGTGGAGAAAACCTGCGTTAATCAGTTCCTAGACCATTTTCTCAATTTCAGTTTTTTGGGAAAAGGGGTGACGATACAGACGGATATTGGGAGGAAGGCTTCTTGGTACAAGGGGAATGGAATGATCATGAACACCATGGGAAGGAGGGAGTCCCTGGGGAGTGGAAAAGACCACTTGATGTTTATAAAGGATGGATTGGAGGTCTTGCGACACCGAGGGTGTCTCTATGGATTGTATGGCATGGAGTTGGGAAATAACACTAGAATGACCTTTTTGGAGCAGATTTTCCATGCGATGGGAACTAATGATCTCAGGTGAACTGACGGTGATGCCTTGGAACTTATATTGTTGGCTTTCCTAGTCAAATTGCATGGTTAATTCCTTAAAATCCATAAGAATGGGACCCAAAGTTCTTAGCCAGTCTGCACCCAACACAATGTCACAACCGCCCATGTCGATAGCAAACCTATGAGATTTCAGGTGGTAGTCACCAATTTGGAGATACACATTTTCACAACGCCCTCCACATTTCATGGAGCCACCATTGGCAATCATGATTTGGAAATTATTGACTGCATGGATGTAGCAATGAGTTTCTTGGGCAATGCGGCGATGAATAAAATTATGGGTGCTTCCACTTTGAAACAAAATGATGACCTTCCTATGCTTGATGTAACCGATTAGCTTGAGGGTTTGGGGAGTAGAGAAGCCAGTGAGAGCATTTAGGGAAATGATCGGTTTGAATTCGAGAGGTTCTGAGGGAGGGGTGATGTCAGTGGTTTCAGGTAACTTAGACACAAGGGGAGTTTCAACCTCCTCTTCCGAAATATCCTCCGAGATGGCCATAAAAATATTTTGTTCCTTACACATGTGCCTCAAGAAATATTTGTCATCACAATTATAACAAAGGCCTTTGAGTTGGCGTTCAACCATTTCAGCCCTGGTCAATTTTTGGATCTTTAGTGAAGCGGAGGGAGTAGTGGGATTTACTGGTTTAGTGTGAGGGATAAAGGAGGGTTTTTGGTTTTGAGAAGATACAACCTGTTGTGCTTATTTATCTCTTTTAGTCATTTCCACCCAACTCTGAGGCCGAGCCATGAAGACATGGGCCCAAATCTCATCCTTGAGGCCACTGATAAAACACTCTCAAAAAAAGGCATCAGACATGCCCTCTGTCTGAAAATCCAGGGGCTCAAAAGCATCTATAAATTCTTCCACTATTCATTATTGTTTCAACTTTGTCAAACGACCCAAATGGTTGGTGTCAGTTTCAAAGCGTTCTTAAAGATCTACCACAAAGTGTGTCCAAGCAATATACCCTTGACGGGAAGTTTTTCTCCATTGCCACCATTGCCAACGTTCTTGATCTAGATGGAGAACACCATACCGGAGTTTGGACAAGTCATCTGTAATGTCGTATAAAGAGAAATAATGTTCCATTTGGGTTACCCAACCAGTGGGATCCGAGCCATCAAATTTGGTCACATCCACCCGCAGAAGGTGTAAGTCACGTTGAAAGTGATGGTGCTGAAATTTATGGGAATGAAAGGAAGTTTCAACTTCAGTATGTGGAGGTGTCTCAGATAAAGGGTTATCTATAGGGATATGCAGCTTGGTGCAGAGCATCGAAAAGATAGATTCACGCCGGGTGGTTAGGTCTTGTTTGATTTCCTCCATTGAGGACTGCATGGTTGTATTGATGGTGACAACATTGGCATTGAGTTTTTTCACTTCTTGTTGGGTCTCGGTGAGATTAGATTGCAAGGTATTGAAGCAAGCTTCCAAGTCTTGGCTACGGGTATGGGCCATGATGACGAGGGAACCAAAATGGGGCGGGTGGGGTCAATTTTTTTTATAAAAAATGATATGTATGAATGTGATAAGGGAGAAGAGATGAATCTAATGGAATAGGTCTCAAATAATGGTGAAAAAATTTTCAGAATCATTTTTTTTTTTTTACATCTGCTAAATTATACTCTGGTCCAAAGAATATTGCAGTGATGAAATGCCCAAATGCTTAACCAAGAAGAAATGTATAGTGATTTGGCAACCCGAACATAGTTGCATGGCAATAGATCTTGTCTGTTTTAATTTGTTTATGCTTTTGTCCCCCAGGGTTAGGTATTCAAGGGTTTGCCCTATGCTATAGCTCTTTGATATACGTGCGGGGTCCAACAGTAGTACTCGACCCAATATCTTAGGGCACTAACTAAGGAGGCTAGACTGTGCCCTTAGTTGCACTACTTGACTACCCAGGTACTCAAGAGTATCTTCTCAAGTGCTATTCTCGGTGGAACTATAACAGTCAGGCGGTCGATCAGTTTATCTAAAGAGGGATTTAGGAAATCTAGGTTGATCCATACACAGGTGTTGTCAAATGCACTACCACTCGAAGGGATACCAACAGGGGTTACAAGGGTGGCCAAAAAATGTGCGCTTAAGTACCACTTGTATTTCCTGCATGTATGAACCCCTCAACCATAGGTTTATGCGCATAACGACAAATATTTGTGGCTTAAAGATACCAGAATACGTCTCTACCTTGAAAAAATTTAACCCACAATTTCTGCCAAGGAAAGTGCTCTAATACCACTTGTAATATACTAGATATAAAAAGTATGCAGAACATAAATAAAATGCTAGAAATGGAAGAATAACAACAAGATAACCAGAACAATCACCACAATAACACTGAAATGATATAAGAATAACAACAGAAATAACACTTTGATTCTGAGAAAAATGTTCATGGGCCTCTTCGAGAGGGAAACCTCCAGTTGAGCAGAGCTCTATTAAAATAATATCCAAGCTAGGGTTCTCATACCCTCGACTCCTATTTATACTAAATATGTCTATCAAAAGAAGCATCTAGAGGAAGATCCTTCTAGAAGTGGAAGCTTCTATTAGGTCTTCTTACATTCGACATATTCTATTTTATTGCAAGGCCTTATTAATATTGACCTTTATTACATCCGAATATATTTTTCTACCTATGTGTGGGTTAGGACCCTAACAATTATCCAGTTTCCCCAAGGTACTCTTTCCACAATTATGAGCTTCGCTACAAAGGCCATCTGTATTTAAGTAAACAGTCACAACTTAAATCCACGTTGTTTTTTGAGCTTCATGCTACACCCACAGTTGGGCACTCAGGGTTTACCAAAACCTATGACAGGGTCAAACTTCTTTCTTCTGGGATGGTATGAAACAGGATGTCCGCACTTTTGTGGCAGAATGTGATGTATGTCCATGAAACAAGGGAGAAATAGCCAAAGCCCCTATCACACTACAACTGCTTCTGATTCCATCCACTATTTGGAGGGATATGTCTATGGATTTCATTATTGGCTTACCTAAATCAGGAAATAAGTTAGTCATCATGGTGGTAGTTGATATTTTTTCCAAGTATGCTCATTTCTGTGGTCTTCAACACCCAATCACCACCTCCATGGTGGCTCAACTTTTCATGGATCATATCTTCAATCTTCATGGCATGCCTCATTCTATTGTTTCTGACCGAGATCCCACTTTCACCATAACATTTTGGAAAGAATTGTTTAGGCTACAGGGAACCCAATTTCATTTTAGCACAACCTATCATCCTCAGACTGATGGCCAAACTGAAGTTGTCAACAAGTGTTTGGAAACATATTTGCGGTGTTTTGCATATGAGAGGAAAAATAAGTGGGCTCAATGGTTACCACAGGATGAATGGTGGTAAAACACCTCTTACCATAAAACTACTCACATGACTCATTTTGAATTAGTTTATGGAAAAACTCCACCTTCAGTTCTCTCATACATGCTAGGTGTCTTGGAGGTTCAGGTGGTTGACCAAAATCTTACAACTCGAGAGGCTATTCTCCGTTCCCTCAAAGAAAATTTGGTAATGGATTAGAATCACATGAAGGAACAAGTAAATCAAGGTAATTTTGAATGTTAATTTGTTGAAAGGGACTAGGTGTTTCTTTGACTACAACATTATAAGAATACTTCACTCAAGGATGAACATTGTCAGAAACTTGCACCTAAATTTTATGGTCCTTATATAGTTCTCAAGTGCATGGGACTCATCGCCTACCAATTATCTTTACCAAGTCATCCTATTTTTCATGTATCATGCTTAAAGAAGGTGATTGGAACTATTGTCACACAAGTTGTAGGTTGGGAAAATCCTGACCTAACCACTGAAATGGTGAAAACTAGGAGAGCACCTACCCACTGTCATCTTAGGCAGGTGTTCCCGTTACTTTAGAGGTGAGGTAGTCACCTCGAGGGGGGGATCCCGGTGACCCTAGGGGGGATTGAGATGGAAAAATATATGTATGGATGGATTCCCCTAAAGTTCAATTCTAAATGGTATAAGGAACTTGTAAATGAGTCTTGGGAAAGGTTTATGGTTTCCAATGCTTTGAGTGATCGATTAAGAGAATAATACCTTCCCAAGACACAATGAAAACCAAGTACACTTGTAATATGTTAGGTGGACAAGAAATTTAATCTTGTTGTCCCCAATTGCAGAAAAAATCAATGATATATATCAACACATAAAATATAATAATGGGGCTACAAAATAAGTGATAAAAGTCCAATTGAATAAGCACAAGACAAGCTAGTAAAGACTATTTCAACTCAACAATGATAGATCAATACTTTAGCATAAAAGCAAGGCTGTCATAAAAAAACTAATTGTAGTGATATTTATCAGTCGTATGGATGTAGGAAACCAAGCCTTGTAACAGAAAAATAAGCCAATGAAAATCACTTTAAACTAGCTCAAAAAGTGCACTAGGGTTAATAGTTTGTTAGGGAAAAGTTATAGCCAATTCCTAGGGTTAGTTTAGGAGTTATATAGGGTTAGAGGGTTATATTTATGAATCCCTAATGATTGTAGGTTATTTTTGTAACAAAAACAAGTTCTAGTGGATGAAAGAGGATGCCTCAATGAGGCAAAATAACCTACAGCTTAAGGAACAATGTCCAAGTGATAGAACTTCAAAACTTCAACTTTTCACATTTACCAATGCAACGTTTTATTTCTCCAATGCAACGATTAGTTCCTTTAATTATGGGTTAATGGGATCAAATTAAATATCTAGAGCTACTACTTCCTTGGGGGTATAAATCCTCTTATTCCCCAAGGCAAGTAACTTAGCTAGGGTTTAAAACTAAGGGGTGTATGCCCTTATACTTCCTTAGCAAACCCTTGCAAATAAGAATTTTATGCTTAAAATTATGATGGATATAAATTATGGGTTTATGAACTTATACTCCCTATGATCCAGGTGGATATTGGTGGCCACCCACCTTTTCCAACTGGCTCAAAGCAATTTTCTGGCAATTTTGGTAATTTACTATTTTTAGTAGTTTTTCACTTCCTGAGTTGTTCTGAGGCCCTAAACGATGTTTTTTGGGAAAATAGGGAGAAATATGGAAGTTCATTCGATATTTACCCCAAAATGAATCTCCTCGACGATACCTTTCCAACTAGCTATCATACACCTAAAATAGAGATCGTATGCAAAAGTTACGACTTCGAGAAGTTGATGTACTAACTTACCCAAACAGAGCCCACATGACATTTGGTGCTTCATCTCCTAGGGTTAGGTTTTTGGATGTATAGGGTTTTTGGAATTCCTGTTTATTGTAAAAAGGATTTCATAGCCTCATTATAATCATCTTCTTGCGAATGAGCGCAACCATCACATCTCTTCTCAGAGATAAGTCGCCACCATTCCAACAAGCTTGTTTTCGCTGCATTTTACAGTTTCAACTTATTTACTGATTGAATAGAAAACCAGTTCTCTGTTATTTTGTGTTAAGAACCTGTTAATAATCCATATTCATTTCCTTCTTCTCATAAAATCTAGATCAATGGTATCAGAGCGGTCTGCTCCTTGTCATCTTAATGCATGTTCCCAATGAGATGATGGATAGTTTCGCACAAATCCTTCGACGACTACCAACAGGCGACACATCTTCTTCGAGCGGAGGCGCTGCCCCCTTCAAGGTACAAATAAACTTTGATATTCCTATATTTGAAGGTTAGATAGATGCATATGCTATAGAAAAGTGGTTGAATATACTATAAGGGTGTTTTTCTGTCCATAACTTTTTGAATAGAGAAAATATTACTTTTGCGCTCCTCAAAGCCATTCCCCATGTCAAATATTGGTGGAAAACTTTTTTTGAGAAAAAGGAAACATAGGAACCATCATTATTTACAGTCATGACCACTTGGGAATCTTTTAGGGATGCTATCAAGGAACAATACTACCTTGTCGAAAGTTAGGACGACTTGTATACCAAATGGACCACACTGCGACAAGAAAGAGACCAAGCAGTGCTAGATTTCACAATGATCTTCCATACCTTGTGCACCAAGATGGGTATCAAATATTTAGAGCGACATATGGTTCTCAAGTATCATGGTTCTTTGCATAGATACATCTAGTCTGAAATGGAATTTCTGGACATCTCATCCTTGGGCGCGGCCTACTGATATGCCATCAAAATTGAGCAGAAGCTCAAACAAAAGACGCGGCAATTTGGGCCTAGGAATCCCTCACAAAAAAATCTAGGAAAGAGTGGCGCCAACCCACAAAACAAAGGATAGAGAAAATATGGACAATATCAGGACAACCAGTACAAGCCGCAAGCAAAGAGGGACAATGGAAAGACAAAGAAAGATACTGGGAAGTGGTGAGACTTCCATAAGAGCCCTTGGAATAACACTACTGACTACCTCTCAAAGCAGTCGCTGGTGGCCTAAGTGAAAGGCTCTGAATCAGATGTGGGTTTTGACTCTGAGCCAAATCTATAAAGGGAAAGATAGATCATTGATGTGGAACCCAGTACCACCGTTGCTACCACCAAGCTCCAGTTTGGTGAACTAGATGATCCAAAAGAAGGAGAGTGCCTCTTCCATTCATAGATGTGGGTAAAAGGCACCCTGTTGTACTTCATCATTGATAGATGTATCCATAAGAACCTCATGTCACTAGAGGTCATCAAGCAGCTGGCCCTGTCGACAACGTCGCACCCACAACCCTACACCATTGGATGGCTCTACCAAGTAAGCGATCTCCACGTGAGCCAACAGTGTCAACTGTCATACAACATCAAACCCTTCAAAGATGAGGTATTGTGTGATGTTGCTCTTCTCGAAGTTTGTGATGTTCTTTTTGGCCAACCTTATTTATGGAAACATCATGCTGTATATGAGTCTAGGCCTCGTAGTGTTATTATTACTTTGAACATGAAATTTTATAGGATACTCGAGGCTGTCCCACCTAGTGCTATTTTCTTGATCTTTGCTAAGAAATGTAGGAAGGTCATCTCTCAGATGGGGAAGTTTTTATTCTTCGTGATTCGCTCTCAGAATAAGAGAAAGATCACAACCACATCCAGGGTCTCTACGAACGACCTCTCCACATAGTAGAAGTAAGTAGATAAGGTTGTGGAATAATAATCAAATATCTTCTCCTCACCTACCGAGGTACCTCTTCAGTTTTAGGTCAAGCACCCCATCGATCTGACCCCCGACGCACTGCTACCCAATGGGCCAGTCTATCATCGCTCTCTGTTAGAGAATGAGGAGATCAAGTGATAGATCCAAGAATTTATCCACAAGGGGCACATACGTCCCAGCTCATCACCTTGTGGGAGCCCAATCGTACTGTTACAAAAGAAAGATGGAACTTGGGGACTCTACATTGATTACCAATCTCTGAATAAAATCACAGTCAGAAATTAGTACCCAATTCCCTAAATCAACGACCTCCTTGATCAAATCATGGGGGGAAAATACTGCAGTAATATTGATCTAAAGTCTGGTTACCACCAGGTCCTGATAGAACAGACAGGTGTATGGGAGACCACCTTCAATTCAAAGGAAGGCCTTTTTGAATGGTTGGTCATGACCTTTGGTTTGACAAATTTTCCAGCCACTTTCATGAGGATGATGGACGATATCCTGAGACCATTCACCAATATGTTTGTAGTGGTGTATCTAGATGACATTCTCATTTATAGAAAGACTTGGGCTGAACACTTGTAGCATATTCAACAGGTTCTTCACACCCTGCGGCAGCACAAGCTATACGCCAACTTGGAAAAATGATCCTTCATCATGGACAAGGTCCATTACTTAGGCTACATTGTTGATCAACATGGAATACATGTGGATGTAGCCAAGATCCAATTCATCCATGACTGGCCAGCCCCAACCACACTCACTAAGATTTAGAGCTTCTTGGGCCTTGCCAATTTCTACCACAGGTCCCAACAAAAAGCATTCGATGATTTGAAGCAATGCTTGTGCTCAACCCTAATACTTTCACTACCATACCTGCAACATCCCTTTGAGATCGAGACAGATGCTTCATATTATGCTGTGGGCACCATTCTCACTCAGCACAACCACCCCATGGCCTATCATAGTGAGACACTATCAGATGATGTCCGTAAGTACCCTAATTACAACAATGAAATGTACTCCATTGTGAAATCCTACCGCCAGTGGAGACATTACATTCTTGGGAAGGATACAATCATCCACAATGATCATAAGCCACTGCAGTTCATGCAGACACAAGGAAAATTGCAGAATGACCAACATCAAAAGTGGTCCACATACTTGCAGGAATTCCACCTCAACATAAAGTATAAAACATGATGCACCAATCGCGTTGGTGATTGCCTCAACATATTTCCAGTCGCAACACTCACCACGGTACTAGAATCTTGCATCCATGATACCTCTGGATGGCCCCAACTCTATGAGATAGACCCAGACTTCGCCACCGCCTACCAAATTTTGGGTGCAAACACAGTTGTCGATAATTTCCATCTTCAGGATGGGTTGTTGTGTTGTCTAGGCCATATATGTGTTCCATCAAGCAAGTAAGCAAAGTTGATCTGGGAAGCCCACTATAGTCGGGTGGCAGGACACTTCAACATTGAAAAGATAGTGGCGATGCTACATAAACATTTCTACTGGATGAAACTTCGACAGGAGGTCAACAAGTATATCAAGTCCTACACTACCTGTGCTATTTCCAAACCGACCACTAAGAAATAGGGCATGTACACCCCTCTTCCTACTCCTTACAGGCCATGGGAATCGATATCAATGGACTAGAGGTCGAGCCTACCATCCACCAAGAGGGGAAATGACTATGTTTTTGTGGTTGTTGATCTCTTTTCTAAGATGGCGATTCTAGTTGCCTGCAAGAAGAAACCCACAGTAGAGGCCACTTCCAAGCTCTTCTTTGAATGAGTTTGGGTACATTTTGGAATCCCACAAACCATTGTCTTAGATCAGGACAATCAATTTCTCAGCACATTCTGGTCGAGCCTTTGGTCACTACTGGACACCAGGCTCACGAAATCCATGGCCTTCCACCCCCAGACAGATGGACAAACTGAGGTCGTAAATCGAATGATTGTGCATATCCTTTGCATGTATAATTCAAAGAAACCTCACACATGGGATGAGAGCCTTCCCTATGTCCAACATATCTACAATTGAGACCTACATATCTTAATCGACTACAACACCTTTAAGGTGGGTTTGGGATTCCAACCATTGGGTACCATAGATGTTTCACTTCCCCTTGTGGTCACCTCGACCAACTCATCTCCTGCTCCAATTGAAGCTGAAAAAGCCACCCAGTTCATTGAGAGGATCCAACACATCCACCAATAGGTTCAGGATATCCTATAGAAGTCCAATGACAAGTACAAGTAGTGCCATGATCAACATCGGGTACCACATAAGTTTCAGGTGGGTGACAAAGTTTGGTTGTACTTGTAGAAAGAAAGCCTTACAGGACCCCATCAAAATATTCTCCCACTCCATTATGGACCGTACATTATCACCAAGGCCATGGGAGATAATTATTTTTAGCTCAAAATTCCTCCTTTCCTTGGCTTGCACCCAGTGTTCAATGTGGATCTCCTTCGCCCTTATTTCCCACCATTATTGGACACCTCAGAGGAAGCAGAACAACTGAAACCAATAGAGCTCAACCCTAACTTCATACAATAGGAATCCAGTGATCATATTGTGGACACATAGATCAAGGGAACTTGACAACAAAGGATCCATATTTATCTAGTCGTCAAAGTAGGGCAACTCCTGCACTAAGGCAAGTGGCTCACTCGGGGCCAGATTCAACAGAAATTTCCTCATTTGATGGGGGAACTCAAGGAAATGGAGAAAAATTATTCCTAAGGATGGAGGATTGATCTAGGTGAATATCGATGGCCACCCACCTTTTCCAACCGACTCAAAATAGTTTTCTGGCAAATTTGGTAATTTACTATTTTTAGCAATTTTTCACTTTCGGAGCCGTTCTGAGGCCCTAAATGATATTTTTTGGGAAAATGAGGAGAAATATGAAAGTTCCATCATTATTTCCCCCAAAATGAATCTCCTCGAATATACCTTTCAAACGGGCTATCATACGCCTAAAACAAAGATCGTATGCAAAAGTTACGACCCTGGGAAGTTGA
>JZKD02S0696265.1:37188-62929 GCA_000966675.3 Picea glauca | reverse complement strand
GGACAATTATTTATTGATTTTTTTTTATCATTTTCAAGGCATTGGTTCATAACATTTGGTATCAGAGAATCAATCCTAAGGTTTTTCTTCTTCAAGCGAGTCATATTGTAATTTTCACAATAACATTTTTTATGGGACACTTCAAACAACGAAATTTGGTGGTTGCTCAGGAGACATATCACAGTATGTTTGGTAAAAATTTTGGGTTCTATTTCGTTATACTTTTGGAGATATATTCTATGGAAAATAGGGTTCATGACTAGTCTTGAAATTAGTCTCAAATGCGTCATATTTTTATTTCAGCTATAATTTTTTTTTTTGTTAAGTTTCAGATTCTAAAATTTTCATAATCTTGAGGAGGCATAGTGACGTACATGTGGAAAAATTTGTAGGTTTTGAATCATTACAATTTGTGAGATATATCTTGCAGAAGTTGGGGTTATTTACTAATCCTGAAATTAGTCTTAAACAAGACATTTTTGGTATTTTTACTATAACTTTTTATCAGTGAAGGTTCAAACTGTGAGATTTTTATGAGTTTAAGAAGCCATATCAAAGTACTACAGGATGAAACTTCAGACTTATAAGGGTTCAATGTTTAGAGATATATCAAGACAAAGTTCAACCATCCAAAAATACTGCAAATTAGGGTTTGAAAAGTACATAACTTACAATTGGCATAACTTTTGATTGGAAGAACTATTTTTGGTGATTCAAAATTTGTGAAAAATATGGAAAATAGGAGAACTCTCATTTTATCACATGGCTCCACAGGATCCTCCAAAATTTATTTCACCAACTAAACCTCTGGAGAGCTCAACCATGACTTAAGAAGAAAGAGGTGAAAATTTTCACCAAATTGAAAATGTAGAAAATAAGATGAATGAAAATATGTAAAAGAAGATGAATGGAAATCGAGAACATATAGAAAAGAAGATGAATGGAATCAAGAACATATGAAAATAATATGAATGAAAACTGGGAACATATAGAAAATAAAATGAATGAAAATTGGAAACATATGGAAAATATTAAGGAAGAATTAAAAAAGTCCATGTATGACATGTTATTACATACCCCAGATGAGAGACTCTCTAAAGGAGATAACAAGATGCAAGGAAATCATGAAAATGTATAAGAAATAAAGATTGAGTCCTAGAATCATGATTATTCATCACTTCAAGGTCCACATCATCGAGGCTTCAATGTGGCACCAAGGAACTACTTCATTCCAAAGATCAATATGAGGAAGTTTGATGGTAAAGATCCTATAACATGGATATTCCAAATGGAGCAATTATTTGATATACTCCTAGTTCCACGCTTACAAAAGGTAACTATTACATCCTTGTATTTAAAAAATGATCAATTTGTTTGGTATCAATGGATTTTTGAAAGAAAAAAGGATTCTATTATCTCTTGGTCCATTTTTTATGGATGAATTGATAACAGATTATGAGGATATTAAGAGCAACCCATTTTTTAGTCAATTGATAAATATTCAACAAAAAAGGTCCAATTACAAAGAACACTTAACAATTCCAAAATCTTAGTGTGAGGGTAAAGAACATTCCAGAGGATAATTTTTTAGATCTATTTATAGGAACTTGAAAGGAGAACATTCAACATGAGGCGCGTCTCTTTAAACATAAGTCCCTAGAACAAACTTTCTGTATGGCAAGGAAAGTGGAAAACAAAAACATGGATACTAGAAGGGTGGCCACTAACAACTATAGAGAGCACTGTTTTCCCTCTCCTAACCTCACTCAATCGACAAGGTTGACACCTCAAAAAATGGATGAAATAAGAGAAAAGTGACTATGTTTCAATTGTGATAGAAAGTACATAAAGGGGCTTAAATGTGGTGAGAATTAATTTTTCTACATATACTATGAAGAGGAAGACCTATATCAAGAATTGGAACCATCAAAAGATCTATATATAGAAGAAACTACTCCAATGATATCTTGTTATGCATTGGATGACATAAGTACTCCAAAAACCATCAAGATAGAAGGATATATAAAAAATAAAAAGGTAACAATGTTTATTGATTATGGTAGTACCCATAATTTCATCAATTACAAATTAGAAAAAAGTCTCAATTGCTTTGTATTTATAGCACTAGAGTTTCAAGTAATGATTGCAGAGGGAGGTACCATAAATTATTTAGGGAAGTATGAGGGAGTATTTATTGGATAGTCCCATAATTTCCATCCAAATGGTTGGTGCTGATGTTGTATTAGAGGTCAATTGGTTACAATAATTGGGAACAATGGCCTTTAATTTTCAAAATTTTTCATGATATTTTCCCTAGAAGGCAAGGAAATTGAGCTTAGAGGTATCTAAGGGAAACCCTCTAACTGATAATCTCTAATAGCATGAAAAAATTACTCAAAAATGGAGACCATGGTGTTATTGCACAATTGTGCTCACTATATGTTCAAACATCTATATCCTTTTCTCAAGTGGATCTCCAAATAGTTATCGACAATCAATCCAAGGTATTTGGAGAGATGCTTAAGGGTCTTCCACCAGCTTGAGATCATGACCATGCTATTCATTTGCAACCAAGAATTGTACCACATAACACTAGGCCTTATAGCTATCCATATGCACATAAGAGTGATATTAAGTGTATGATCCAAGAAATGTTAGAGGTCAACATCATTTGACCTAGCCAAAGTTCTTTCTATTCATTAGTAATGATGGTTATGAAAAATGATGGTTCATGGTGTATATGTCCAGATTATAGATAACTCAACAAAATGACAATCAAAGATAAGTTTCGTATTCTTTCCATTGATGAATTATTATATGAATTGCATGGAGAAATTTTCTCTACTAAGTTGGATCTTCATTTGAGATATCATCAAAACAAAATGAGATAGGAAGAAATTCCCAAAACAAACTTTAGAACAGATGAAGGTCATTATGAGTTTTTAGTTATTCTATTTGGACTTACTAATGGACTTTCAACTTTTCAAATCTTGATGAATTCTATTTTCAAACCCTTCCTTAGAAAGTTTGTGTGAGTAGTTTTTGATGACATACTAATCTACAACAAATATTTGGAAAAACATGTATAAGATGTTGATAGAGTATTACAAGTATTAGAAGAGAAACAAATTTATGCAAAGCCTTCCAAGTGTTCCTTTTGGGTTCAAGAAGTGGAATACTTGGGTTATATTGTATCTCATCAAGGTGTAAAAGTGGATCCTAACAAAATTAAATTTATGACATAATGACCAACTCCAAAAACCCTGAATAAAATTAGAAGCTTCTTTGGATTGACAGACTATTACTGCAAGTTTGTCAATAAATCTGGTCAAGTAGCAACACCTCTAACAAAATTAGCAAAGAAGTAAGAAATTTCTTGGACTCAGTGGAGTATGATGCCTCAGGCCATGACAATGGTGCAAGTTTAATGGAAGAAGGAAGGCCCCTTGCATTTGAAAGCAACCAACTTAAAGGAAAAAAATTTACTCAAACCCATTTATGAAAAAGAAATGGTGGCCATACTATAGGCAGTTAATGAATGGAACCCTTACCTAATAGGAAGTCACTTCAAATTAAAAACATATCATCATAGTTTGAGCTACTTCTTAGAGAAATGATTATCTTTAGATGAGAAAAAAAATGGGTTACACAAATGCTAGGTTATGACTTTGGAATTATCTACAAAAAGGAAAACATAATAGTGTGGTATATGCACTTTCAAGGAAAGAGGAAGAAATAGAGGGTTCACTATGTGCTTTTTCTATTCCACAATCTGATTGGGTGGAAGAACCAATATCAAGAGGTATGCAAGATCATTCAACACATACAATAGGAACCCAATGCATTAGATAAATTTGTATGGAATAATGATTTTCTATGGTATCATGATCACTTATAGTTATATAAGAATTCTCAACTCAAACAAAAGGTCCTTCTATAATTGAAAACTTCTTGTATAGGAGGAAATTCAGGGTTTTTGAAAACTTACCACAGGATCAGGAAGGATTTTTTCTGGGAAGGTCTTAAAACTAATGTTCAAAAGTTTAATTTTGAATGTGTGGTCTGCCAACAAAATAAGAAAGATACAATCAAGATTACAGGTCTCCTACAACCATTAGCTATACCAAGTCAACATTGGAAAGAAGTTTCAATGCATTTTATTATAGATTTACCCAAATATGAAGGAAATACTGTCGTCATGGTAGCAACAGATCGACTGAAAAAGTATGCCCATTTTTTCTCTCTCTCTCATCCTTTAAAGAAAGTACAATAGTTGAAACATTCATGGAAATAGTTCAAAAGCTACATGGGGTCCCCAAGATTATTGTAAGTGATAGAGATCCAATTTTCATTGGAAATTTTCAGACTAAATTATTTTCTTGTTTGCGTACTCAATTGGCTCATAGTCCATCTTACCATCCTCAATCTGATGGGAAAACTGAGATTGTGAATAAATTTCTAGAAGGATATATTCTCTTATTTTCATTTGATAAACATACACGATGGGTCAAGTGGTTTCCCTTAGCAGAATGGTGGTACAACACATCCTTCCATACTTCATAAAAAATTTCCCCATTTCTTGCACTTTATGGATATTATCCTCCATCCATCACATCACCCTTGAAGGGGAGTGAAAATGTTCAATTAGTGGAGGACCACACATGGAATCAACAAGAGGTTCTCAAACCATAGAATGACAACTTGGTTATGGCAAAAAATAGGATGAAACAACAAGCATATCAACATCATAGTGAAAGGGAATTTGAAGTTGGGGATTGAGTATTTTTGAGGCTACAACCATATAAAAGATGTTCCTCAAGCATCAAAAGAAGGACAATAAATTAGCACCCAAATATTATGGCCCTTATAAGTTGTTGCAAAGGATTGGAAGTATGGATTACAAATTGGAGCTATCTCCATCTTCATGTGTACATATAGTCTTCCATATTTCTTGCTTAAAGAAGGTAATCAATGACAAGATCCTAGTTTAGACTATTTTCCCGTAGATTAATGAATAAAGGGAAATCATACTAGAACCAAAAACAATCCTTGAAAAAAGGTTTATGTAGCTGAAAAATTGAGCAATTATTGGGTGCCTCGTCAAATGGAAGAACCTACCAGTGGAAGAGGTGACATGGGAAGATGATTTCCATTAATGTTTGTAGTGTTGGAAATATAATTCCACATTGGTTATGTGTCTAACATGTGTAAGTCATCATTAATAACTCTCAATACTTGAGAAATTCACTTTATTAAAGTAATTATTAAAGTGAATTCCTTTTTATAATTAATTGAGTTTAATTTAAGGAAATGATTAAGTTTTTGGCATTAGTGAATGAAATTAAATCCTAGCCATTGATATCAAGTGTTGGTGATATATAATCTCAACCATTCATCACTTTGGATATATAGGGTTTTGGATTTAGGGTAAATTCAACATTATAAAAGGTAGCTAAGGTGAGAGGAGGGGACGCACACAAAGTGAGATCTCATTATTTGGGTGGAGAAGGACTTGTTGGAATATGGTTTAATAATGAGAGGGGGGTGAATCAATATTAATAACTTTTCACAATATTTAATTATTTAATTATTAACTTTATTGATCAAGAAGAAATTTCAGAAATAACATCAATAAATATAAACTCAAATTACAATTTAGAAGTTTTGTATGAATATTGATTTAGATAACCAACTCTAGGAGACAACAATCCCCTTGTTCAGGGAACCAACCCTAGGAATCTCCAACTCCCTTGATTTATGTAACCAACCCTAGGAAGCACCAACTCCCTAGTTTTTAGTGCTCCAACCCTAGGAAGCACCAACTCCCTTGTTTCAGGGAACCAACCCTAGGAAGCACCTACTCTCTGTTTTTACTCTTTAATTAGAAAATGATGCTAATCCTTCCTTTCTCCTCCCCTCCACCCTCACTTATAATTATAGTCATCATTCTTCCTTGGAGTCTTTACTTGCTTTTGATCTTCTGATGTAGACCACAAAGACACTTTCTTCTCACCATTATTTCTCATTTATATAGTCTTCCAACTGGTGTGAACTTGAACCATTACGCCTTTTGATAATAAACCATTGTACCCTTTCATTAACATAAATTAATTTCTTCCTTTATTAATTTAGATAATCCGATTCCTTTGGTTTTTCTTTAATATCTTTTTAATAGGAAACTATATTAAGAATTAGATTCTCAAGTGGCATTGGTAGACATGCTTCTTTATCTTTGTGGCCACAATGGTGAAAAATCTTCTTAACCTCTATAGATTAAAGTAATGGTGTTCTTATTGGTTTCCTACATGAAATAGAGTTAAGTCATGGGCACTTTATCTTTCCTTTATGTGATTGCAGGCTCAAAACCACATGATTATCCATTCCAAGAATTGTTCTATTAACATTTTATCTTTCCTCCCTTATTATTCTACATGGGAACATATTCAAATGCCTGAGGGATTATTTAATTCTAGGCCCTTTGCACCTTTATTATCTTCTTTACATTATCATGCCACTGATGCTGGAACCAAGTCCTCCTGTACTTCGAACTTCAGGATTTCTAGCCTTTGCAATCTTTGCATTCTTCTAGAGTTTTAGCTACCAAAGAGGTCATCAAGAGTGTGAAAATGGTTGTTGTCAGTTCATAGTACTCCTTACGCTATCCTTCCATTGTACTCGATTGAATGATCGAGAAATATTCTGGAGGATCTTAGATCAACGGCCAACATTATTTCACGACTTTGGCCTTTGGTGCTTCAGGCATTTTTCTGGTAGGAGAAGTTGGACATCCTCAGAGACTATAATCATGGAGTGACATGGCATGTTGACGTCACCTAGGTTGACATGGACCCATAGTATGTGTTCCATGTGTTACCCTGATTTGTGACTTTCACTGAATTTATGTCCCAAATGGACCTTGACACTTGTCACCAGTTGATTGGGCCACATTTAATCTTTATCTTCTACCACATGTCTCCCTTTTGGATCATGGCTCTAGGCTACTTGATCTAACGACTCTAACTTAATCTCTCAATGATATGGACAACCCATATTTCATCTAGATGCTTTAGACAGATCAACAATTTAGATATAATCAACTGTTGAGTGGATGGTTCTTATTCATTTTAATCATGAAATTTTTCTTAGAATTATTCCTTCTGACAGGTTCATGAATTTTTGGAATTGCAGACTTACATGTATTCTATGGTGTCATAAAAATGCAACCCCAACTTCCGTAGCCTCCAAGATGAACCTATAATTAGAATTATTTTATGTGACAGGTTCGTAGACTCTCAGACTTGCGAAATCATATATCTTCGATGGTGTCATCAAAATGCACCCCCAACTTCCATTACCTCCATAATGAACCATACTTAGAAATATTAAGTGAATTCATGAAGCTTATGATATCATCCCACTGCTTGATCTAACGACTGAGGATTATCACTCCTGATATGAAGGTTGGGAATTAATTTCTCCCAGTCTCTGGTTCCACCTTGATCTGACGGTTCTGAATTGTCTGAAAACTACATCAACAAAAAAGATTCCTCCTCGACCCTTTTGGCTTTTGCGCGATCTCTGTAATGCTATTTATCCTGAGATTTTCTTTCCTCCTGTGAATTCTTATGCATACATTTTTCCATGGTTGACATCAATGACAACTAGTCTTACAAAAATATCCCCCTTTGGAATTGATGACAACAAAGTAATAACCCCTTATTTTAATTGGTTTTTACTATTAATCCTTCCCCTTTGACAACAATGAAAGAAGAGATCTTTCTTCTCTCCTCCCAAGATGATGCTCTCCCTTTCCATATGCTCCTTCTGATTTTTTAGTTGTTAATGAGGTATGTGAATTACTCCTAATTTCTGTCTAAGTTTTTCAATTGTACTTCTGGGTAAGGGTTTTGTAAAAATGTATGCAATTTGTTCTTTTGTGTCTACATACTCCACTTTCACCAATGTTTGAGTAACTTGATCTATGAAGAAATGGTATTTGATTGGGATATGTTTGGTTTTAGAGTGCATTACATGATTCTTATATATATTTATAGTGTGAGTGTTATCACATTTGATAGTGATTGGATGATCACATTTCACTTGTAAATATTCTAGGGTTTGTTTAATCCAGATTACTTGTGTGCAACAAGATGCAATAGCAATGCATTCTGCTTCTGCTATGGATAGTGATACAAATGTTTTTTTATTACTTATCCATGACACAAGACGCTTTCCTAGGAAGAATTCTCCTCCACTGGTGCTTTTCCCGTCATCTATACTACCTACCCAATCTGCATCAATATACGCATTTAAAGTAAATTCTTTTGTTTTTGGATACCATAATCCAAAGTCTAAAGTAGCTTGTAGATATATGAATATTCTTTTTACTAATTTTAAGTGATTTTCTTTAGGTGCGGATTGAAACCTACCCACTAGTCCTACAACCTAAATTATTTCAAGCCTTGTTGCTATTGCATAGAGAAGACTTCCAATCATATATTTATACGTAGTCTGGTATACTTTTGGTGAATCATCGTCTAAGCTCACTTTGCATATTATGACCATAGGAGTGCTCATTTATTCATAGTCTTCCATTTGAAATTTCTTAAGCATTTCTTTGACATATTTATTTTTGCATATGAATATGCATTTTTCTGTTTGAGTAACTTATAAACCTAAGAATAAGGTTAGTTCACCTAGCATAGACATCTCAAACTCTTTCTACATTTATATGGAAATTTTTCTTCTTAGTATAGTCAAATTACTTCCAAATATTATATCATCCACATATACCACTACAACAATCATATTTTTTTCCTTAATTCTGATATATAGATTACTATCAGTAGTTCCTCTCTTATATCCTTGTTGTTGTATATATTGATAAAGTCTTGAGAAACATTCTATAGGGGCTTGTTTAAGACCATGCATAGCCTTCTTTAATTTGCGTACATAGTCTAGTTTTTCTTTCAACCTAAACCCTTCAGGTTGTTCTATGTAGACTTCTTCTTCTAAGGTCCCATTCAGGAAAGCTGATTTGACATCCATCTGATATATTTTGAATTTTTTGAAACATGCAAATGCCAAAAACATTTTGATGGCTTCTAATATTACTAGTAGGGAAAAGGTTTCTCCAAATTCAATTTCTTCCACTTGGGCATATCCATTGCATACTAGTCTGGCTTTATTTTTTATGATCTATCCATTTTCATTGAGTTTGTTTTGAATATCCATTTGGTTTCTAGCACATTTTTATCTTTAGGTTTTGGAACTTCCAAAGTCTGACTTTTGTCTATTTGATCAAGTTCCTCATTCATCTCTTTTATCCAATCCTCATTTTTTCTGGCTTTTGCAAAATTTTTAGGCTCTATTAGAGAAATCATTGCTTGATATTCATATAAGAGTTTCCTCCTTATTTCTACTCCAACAATCTTGCTTCCTATAATTTGACTTTTTGGACGATTCTTTTGAACCCTTTTTGATGGTGGATTTGGCATGGATGTATCTTTTTGAATGTTTTCTTCATCAGTATATGGTTCACTTGCTTGTATTTCTTTAAAATCTTCATCTTGTGGTTCACCATATACTTCATTGCCATTGGTTCTTCTCCATTCATTAATTTTTGTTTCATCTTGAGATTTGATTTTTCTTATTTTTAGGTCATCTATTTTTACATTTGCACTTTCTACTATTTTGTGCAATCTTATATTATAGCATTTGTAGGCCTTCTTGTTGTGTGAATATCCCAACAATATACCTTCATCTTATCTAGAGTCAAATTTCCCTAGATTATATTCATCCCTTTTGATGTAACACTTACTTCCAAAGACTCTGAAATGTTTCACAAATGTTGATCTTCCAAATCACAATTCATATGGAGTTTTCTCATGATTATCTCTAAGTTGTGCTCGGTTAAGTATGTGGAATACTGTATATATTGAATCTCTCCAAAATTTGTTTGGAATCTTGGCTTTATTCAACATAGTTCTTGCAGCTTCTTGAACAATTATGTTTTTCCTCTCCACCACTCCATTCTGTTGAGGATTTCTTGGAGCTAAGAATTGTCTCTTGATTCCATGATATTCAAAAAACTTATTGAAATATTTAGAGGTAAATTCCCCTCCATTATATGATCTTAAACATTTTAGTTTTAGATCCGTTTCATTCTCTACATAAGTCTTGAATGCCCTAAACTTTTTAAATGCCTCATATTTTTATTTGAGAAAATATACCCAGGTCATCCTCGTGTAGTCATCAACGATCAACATGAATTAGTGTTACCCTTGTATGATTCTAGTCCTAGAGGGCCCACAAAGATCATTGTGAACAATCTCCAAGGGTTTTGATGTAKAATGCTMTTTTGTCTTRAATMTGACTCTTGTATGCTTTCCTAATTGACAATGTTTGCAAACAAGATCTAAGGGTTTGATGAATTTTGGCATGTCTTTTACAACTCCCTTTTTACTAGCTTTGATAAGGTTATCAAAWCTCAAGTGTCYCATCCTTCTGTGCCATAGCCAACTTTCATCTTCTTGACTCAYATGACATTCTTCTTCTTCCTTAATATCTAAGATATACACATTGCTTGAGGTTCTTGGTGCAMTATCAACTAATTTTCCTGATCCTTCTTCTCTTAWTTCACATTTATGGGAGTCAAAGATGAGTATATTCCCYTGATCACAATTTTTTCCARCACTTAGAAGATTAGGCTTCATATTTTCAACCAGTAACATGTTTTCTKCTTTTTGTTTTCTTGTTTCCCAAGATGACTGTGCCTTTTCCAAGTATTTTAGAAGATACATTACCTCCAAATGTGACACTTCCTTTTTTCTTCTTTATTAGTTTGAGAAATTTACTTTTATCTCCGATCATATGTTTGGAGCATCCACTATCAATGTACCATTGACATTCTTTATTCTTGGCATACAAGGATACTTTGCATTCTATATCTTCCATTTCCATATTTTCTTATCTTGAGTGATAAAATAACCTATTTTTGTGGTTAGCCTGCATTCATTGGTTTGATGACCATAATTTTTTCACTTCTTGCATTCAACATTGAAAATTTGTAATGGGGAGAATTAATTATAACTTCTATTCCTCATATTATTTTTGTTGATTTTATATTTTTGATTATTTCTATGAATGTATGTTTTTCCATAAGCCTTACAATGGACTTCTTTATGTCCAAAGTTATTGCAAGAGTAGCAATATACAATAAAGATGTGTTGATATCTCTTAAGAGGATTACTTCTAGCCATTATATTCCATTTGTCTTCTTTCTATTTCGTGGGAGGTGTAGATGTAGACTTTAGTATATTATGAACCATCTTTAATGGTTCCTTCTTCATCTTGTTATTTTCAATTTTTAAGGTGCTCTTAAGAGCATCTGCATATATGATATGCCTTTTGTTTGTTTTCTGTGTTGGAGAGATTGATTTTTTATCATACCCAAGTCTTGTATTCTCCTTTGGTGATCTCCGACTATTCAAAATGTCATCCAATATTTTTGAACTATTTTCAAATCTTGAGTTCTTCTAGGCATTATATTCCATTTGTCTTCTTTATCTTTTGTGGGAGGTGAAAAATTCAATATATTATGAACCATATTTAATGGTGCCTTCTTCATCTTGTTATTTTCAATTTTTAAGGTGCTCGTAAGAGCATCTGCATATTTGATTTTCCTTTTGTCTATTTTCTGTGTTGGGGAGATTGTTTTTTGATCATACCCAAGTCTTGTATTCTCCTTTGGTGATCTTTGACTATTCAGAATGTCATCCAATATTTTTGAACTATTTTCAAATCTTGAGTGATTATTTCCTTTCTCAAGTTCCTTTTTCAGAAGTACAATTTCAACTTCGTGCTTCTCATAGTTTTGTTTTTTTTCATTAAGGTGTTTAGTTAGGACCTCTTCTATTCTTTTGGCCTCTCGAAGTTGAATCTTCAAGTCAATGATGTTTTTTTCATTTTCCTTGACTATTTTTGAGATTTCTCTTTCTCTTGATTTCTTTGTTTCCTCAAACTCCAGTAACTATCTTTTTAGTGACTTAGTCTTCTTTTTATATTATTTGAGCTCTTCCAAAGCACTGCAAAATTCTTCTTTAAGATTTACTTCACCTTCCTCTTTAGAGTCTTCATCCATGCCAAAATTATTTTCAGTAGGATTATCATATTTCTTTATACCCATAAATAGATGCTTTGATTCTTCTTCTCCTTCTTCTTCACTTTCTTCAGATGAGTTGTTTTCTTCTTTGTTGTAGAAGGTCTTCTTATTTTTGTGGTTTTGCTTCTTATTTCCAGTTTTTCTCTTGTTGTACTCTTTTTGAGTTTCTTCACCATCATTTTATTATTGTTTTGGATAGGGACATTTGTTGGAAAAATTTCCAAATTTGCCACAGTTAAAACATTTATCTTTCCTTTATGTGACCACAGACTCAAAACCATAGGCTTATCCATTCCAAGCGATGTTCTTTCAGTGCTTTCTCTTTCCACCCTTATTATTATACATGGGATTGCATTCAAATGTTTGAGGGATTATTTAATGCTAGGCCCTTTGGGATAATTATTAGCTTCTTTACCTTATCATGCGACTGGTGCTGGAACCAAGTCATCCGGTACTTCGGCCTTCGAGATTTCTAGCATTTGCAATCCTTGCATTCTTCTAGAGTTTGACCTACCAAAGTGGTCATTAAGAGTAGGAAACTGGTTGCTGTCAGTTAATAGTACTCCTTACACTCTCCTTCCACTACACTCAATCAGATGGTTGAGAAATATTCTAGAGGAGCTTAAATCAACGACCAACATTATTTTGTGATTTCGGCCTTCGATGCTTGGAGCATTTTTTCTAGTAGGAGAAGATGGACATCTGCAGAGGCTGTAATCACAAAGTGATGTGGCATGTTGACATCACCTAGGTTGACGTGGCCCCATAGTATATGTGCCATGTGTCACCTTGATTCATGAATTTCACAGACTTTATGTGCCAAATGGACCTTAACACTTGTCACCATTTGATTGGGCCACGTGTCATCTTTATCTTCTCCCACATGTCTCCCTCTTGGATCATGGCTTTAGGATTCTTGATATAATGGCTTTGACTTAATCACCCGGTGAATGGAAGACCCATATTTCATGTAGGTGCTTTATACAAATCGACGGTTAAGATATAATCAACCGTTCAGTGGAAAATTATCATTCATTTTAATCATGGAATTTTACTTAGAATTATTCCTTGTGACGGGTTCGCAGATTTTCGGACTTTGAGACTCTCGAACTTTTAGAATTACATGTCTTCTATGGTGTCATCAAAATGCACCCCCAACTTCCGCAACCTCCAAGATGAACCTATACTTAGAATTATTTTATGTGACAGGTTCATAGACTTTCAGACTTGTAGACTCATATCGCTTCTATGGTTTCATCAAAATGCACCCCCAACTTTCATTACCTCCATAATGAACCATACTTAGAAATTTCAAGTGAATTCACAAAGTTTACACTATCCTCTTACTGCTTGATCTAACAACTAAGGATTATCACTCCCGATCTAATGGCGGGGACTTAATTTCTCCCAGTCTCTGGTTCCACCTCGATCAGACGGTCCTGAATGGTCTGAAAACTACATCAATAGACATGATTCCTCCTCAACCCCTTTGGCTTCTGTGCAATCTCTATAATTCTATTTATCTTGATATTTTATTTCCTTTCGTGAATTCTTCTACATACATTTTTCCATGCTTGAAATCAATGAAAACTAGTCTTCCAATAGGAATTTCATCCAAGTGTGCAAGGGAAGGGTCTGAGGAAGGGAGAAAGGGAAAAAGGAGTAGCATCCAACAAGATCGAAGGATAGATCTTGAGGTGTGATAAATTATTTTGTATTTTTCCTGAGAAGGGCCATCCTAGGATCATAGATTTTATCATAATAAAATCATTACAGTACTAGTTTCCCTTAGAGGTTTCTCTATGGGTATTTAGCCATAAATTATGTGTGATAATTGTGGTTTATTTTTTATTGCTTTCGATGATTATTTCATTAAATTGTTAAAACTCAACCATGTTTTTTATTTAGTAAATCTGCGTAATAAGTTTAGTGACAATAATGCATTTGATAGAGAATAAAGTGTTGGATGTTGGGTGGTAAAATTTAACATGGTATTAGAGTCGAGAATCTGAAAAGGAAGCTAGGTGCATAAATTGTAATTTTGCAACAACCATTTTTTTTTTAATTTTTGCAGGTTGCTAGAAAAGAAAAAAAAGAGAAATGTTGGCAACAGTACGGGCCGTATGGAATGCAAATCCACCATACAAATGTATGACCATGTGGAGCTGCAAGAAGTAGGGAGTAGGTGTTGGAGTCATGGACGATAGAGGGATAAGGTGTTGGGTGGAGAAGGGCCATGGGGCAGCCGCCAGGAAACATCCATGGGGAAACCACCAATGAAAACCACTAGCTGCAACTGCTAGGTAGTCGCTAGTTGCAACCACCAACCGTAGTCACGAAGCATCCATGGACCATAGCTATGGGGAAGCCTCTAGCCGTAGCCACTAACCGACAACATAAGAGTTATGGGGCAGCTTCCAGCGATAATTGTGGGGAATACTCTAGGTACAACTTCCAACAATAGTTGTGGGGTAGCCCCAGGGACACAAGAAGCAACCGCAAGGATACAGAGAAGCAACCATGAGAAACCACAGGGAAACATGGGTAGAACGAGGGGTAGCAAGTAGCAGTTCTGGGTAACAAGAAACAAAATTATGGGAAGGGATCCAAGAAACCAAAAAAGGACATTAGATCAGTTTTTGTGCTTGAAGGACTAAACACACATTATTCACTTTACCATGCTTGAAGGACAAGTCACATTTTTCATCAATTTATATTCCTCATTAAAATTATGATTTGGAGATGGCCACAACCGATTTGATTTTTGAGGATAGGTTGGAGGGTGCATCGAACTTCATACCTTGGAAGGGGAGGGTCACATTGATTCTCATGGAGAATAGGTTGTGGGATTTTGCAAACACAATTGTGACCCCATCGATGGATCCAAAGGACTTAACCATCTATAAAAAAAAGGAAATGAAAGGAAGGAGGATTATCTTAGATATAATGAAGGATCACTTAATTCCTCACCTTTTTGAGAAGAGGTTAGTAAGGGATATGTTTGTAGCTTTGAAGGATATTTTCCAGAGCAGTAATGCAAACAAAAAGATGGTGTTGAGGGAAAAGATTAGAGACACCAAGATTGATTTGGATTATATTGAGAATGACAAGAAGGTAGAGATATAACAAGTATCACACAAAGATATTTCAAGAAACATAGTAATATAGTTAAACTCATATTCTATTAATGATTGTATGGAATACAAAAGATTGTCAAATGCAAAGAACACAAGCTAGCTAGAATGGTGGTAGCTTATCTATGAAGGGATATATGTTTTGACTACACCCATTCACAAGAAGATGATTACCAAGAGGCCTAAAAATATTTTTAACATAAAGAATCAATGATAAAACCATAAACATCCAAAACCATAACCCCAGAAGATGAAATACCAAATGGTTTGTGGGCCTCGATGTGGTTAGTTGATATGTCAACTTCTCGAGGGTGAAATTTTTTCATACAATCTCCATTTGGGGCACTCGGTATCCCATCAGAAAGGTATAACCATGAAGTACACATTCCATATGACCTATCATTCTCCTTTGGATATATTCTAGGCATTTATGTGCCAAGAAAAACATCATTTAGGGCCTCAAAATGACCCCGAAAGTTTGGGACCTAAAAAACTGTAGAAAAACTGCCAAGATGTGGAACCATTCCGAATTAGTGGAATAGGTGGGTGGAAACTAATATCCACCTATATCAAAGATGAATAGATTAGATATAGTTACCAACTATCTCATCAATATCACTCAATTTCATGATTTGTTCGCAACAATTGGGAAGGTCATGTCATATGAAGAGACAATGAGGATGACCTTGAATGGTTTCTATAAGCCATGGGCCCTATTCATCAAGGGCATCATGGAATGAGAGAAACTTCCCAAATTTGATAGGATATGGGATGTTTTCATCCAGGAGGAGATTCAGAAGGCCAACTGGTTGGACATGTTGAGAATCTATCTCTTTCTAGTTAGGAAAGGAAGAGCAACAAGAATATAGGTGGAGAGTTGAATTCACAAGACGAAAAGAAGAAGGCATGAGCAAAGTGAAATGCTTTATCTTCCACAAGAGTGGTCACTATGCTTCACAATGTCCTGAAAGGAAGAACTACAAAACAAGTAGGTCTCAACAAGTAGAACCATCTACAAAACTCAAGTCAAGGAATGCATTGAGAGGTCCGAGAAGGATTTATTATTGGTCTCTTGTATTTCTAGCATAGAATCCATTATTTTCTGGTTCATGGATAGTGGGGCGTATTTTCAGATGACATGGACACATCAGTTGTTCACTAGTTGGTCAAAGAAGGACACAAATCTACATGTGGAACTTGGAACCAATTCCAAGTGTGGTGTAGAGAGAGTTGGGATAGTCAGGTTCCAGCTGGATTCAGAAGGTTATCAAGAGGTCACATATGTGTTTTATGTCCTAGAGATGAATAATAATTTTCTCTCAGTCTCAACTCTGAAGGATGAGGGTTTTTCAATCTTGTTCCATAATAGAAAAGTGTTCATACATTCAGAGGGAGCTAGCCCTGGAAAAATGGTGAGGATTGGTGTCAGAAAGGGAAAGCTATACAAGTTGTAGGGTAATCTTGTTAGTGGATCTAAGGGGATCTTGGATCATGGATCAATGTCAGTCGTAGAGGATGAGGAGCAAGAGGCTTCAAAGGGAACACAATGTTTAGATAATTCTAGTGTGGTGTTGGCAGCCCTACATAATTTTTCTATTTAAACAAGAAATTGCATTTTTTGTAGCTGCCTTCACCTCGATCTTGTGAACATTATCGTTTTTAGATGATTACTAGATTAGCAAATATGTTCATTAATTCTTTATTATTTCGTTGTCATTTTGTTTTATGTTTGATTCATAACTGAAAGCATGAATTAAACATGAAAACCTAGATTGGTGTTATATTTTCTTTTGAAGGCATTCTTTTAAAGGTCATCATGCTTGTATCAAATCTAAACCCAATGTTTGAATGACCTATTTTCGATATTTTGGATTTTTTTAATATAATTAATGTATGGTTCGATGGTTTGTATTCAATTTATGAAGATTTTTGTTTTGATATATTTTAAAACCCTTTCCAATTCGATGGTCATGTTAGTAGTCATGACAATCAATGCACACCTGATGTACTCATTTCCTTACCTCACCCTACTGGCACAATGTATTAATGAGCCATTCATTACAGGCATAGGTTTTCAACTCTGTATGTCAGGCTCTCATTACCAGGAATGGTAAAGATTTACGATCAAACCTTCCATGCTCATTCTCATTGTCTATGCTATGATAACACACAGGCTTGGTTATGGCCATTTCTCCACTATCCATCCAAATTTGTTCCTATCATTCCTACCATTTAAACCTAAGACTATTTTGAGTTATTCCTATTACATTCTAGTCACTTTTGTCATGGTTCCTGTCGTTCGCTTGGAGCCGAATGGCTACCAGGAATTATTCTCTCATGAAGATGCAATCAAAGACTTAAAAATCCAAGGCTGTGATGTCTTCCTAAAAATATTTGAAGGCTATAACCTTCAGGTGGCACAGGCTTTCACACAGAGCTTCGATGGTTGAAGAGAAAAAATTGGGGATGCACAGTTAGAGCTAATCGAGGGGATTGTAAGTGAACCAATATGGATTCCATCGACATGAGAGAAATGGTTCAAAAACTCATGAATTGAAGGAGTGCCATGGAGCCTGTTTGTGATGTCCCAAAAGATCAACTGTTGCGAAAAAGGTATCCCCATATCCCTGGTTAAACCTAGGTGGCACAGCCTGTTGATGATCCTCAAACAATTCGTGACATGTGAAGGTCGATACAGATTAATATTCCTCTACCATATTCACTTACTTATGCATTTAATTAGTTTTGAATTAAGCATGCCATTTTATCTGCTGAGAAGTATCTATAAAAAGTCCAAAAGATATAAGAGACATAGTGTCGATTCAAGTCTTTTCCATCACAGATGATTAAGATCCTTTTGATTCATCACTTGTTAATTGTGGGTGATTGCTGGGATAAGTTTTTGGTAAGGAATGGTTTTACCATGACCGTTCCTGTAGTAAACCCTAGCCTAGATGAGCCACTGATTAAAAACCAGTCTGAGTTGTCAATTGATACGCTAGACTCTACCAACAGAAACCCTCTAGACATCGGGATACTGAGCAAGTATTCACCTAAGAGATTTTCTGAGAAAGGGAATGCTCAGTTGAAGGTTATTAATCTGTGTGTTCCTGAAATTGAAGCTAGCCTGATTGGTAGTATTAACCTAGATGTTGAAAGACCTCATGAAGAGAAAACAAAGGAATGCACAGATATAGGGTTAAAAAACAAAAGGGCAGGTCACCAAATTTCAAGAAAGCTTAGGAATCGATCCAACACTCATCTGAGCTCGATCAGACTGATAGATATTGACAAGTATTCAGACCCTGAGATTGAAGAGTTCCTTGTTCTTGAAGACCCAGATTTTCATGGTTACAGGAAGAAAGACATTGCTTCTACTAAACCTACGACTTTGTGATGAATTTGCCACTGTGCCTCAAGGGTAAGGAGGGGTTCCCTGGTATCAGGCCTGATCAGAAGAAAATAATATATAAGGTGGATAAACCCATGTTTGACCATGCTCTCCATAGACCTACCATTCCTCCTGTACAGTGTGATGATTGTTTCATTTGGATCAAGCGATATTACATCGATATCCCCCTTCTTTAGGCCCGAATCAAAACGCTTACTTCTCAGAATGAATCATTGAAATGAGAAAATCTCGACCTCAAGACACATGCAGAGAAAGGGGCTAAACACATTAAGAGGTCAGGGAACATAGTGATAAAAAACGCAACCAGTGTCAAAGCGATAATTAATTCTAAACTACCCAACCCATCTTTAGTCAATTTTTTAAATGGTAAAACAATTTTCCTCTTAATCTATCCCTGTTATATATTTTGAATTGATTCAGTTTGGAATTTGATTTTGTTTGCTAAGATAATACTGGCTACATAATCTTTCGATTCTTTAGCCAAGTCTCTTTTAAATAAAAGAATTTTAGAAATTAGTTATGTGTAATTTTCTAACTTATTCTTGTTTCGTTTTTTAGAAAATAGTAGATCCTGTTGCAGACCATTTGGGGGAAACATGTTCGATTATGCATTTGAATGATTAGTATTTCCTTTTTTGTTTGTTTTACAAAAACTTTGATTAAGTTTTGAGTACAATCAACTCTGTTATGATTGGTTGTTAGCCCACTATTTTTGTAATATTTTCATTTTATGAAATCCTATCCTATCCTATGAGATAGGAGGATGTGATTTCAAATCACTTTAAATACTGTTCATTTTTTAAGTAAAGACATCTTCGCCTAGAACAAATTATGGACAAATCATTTTCAGAACTTAATGGAACAACTTATATCATTTCGGCTTTAGACCAATGTGAATGCTGTCTCATTTATGTTTTGTCTCTCTTATTTTGGAATAGTAATGCGTTGTATAGCTTTAGTCTCAATGACATATGATGTTCCATTTTATTCATGTTTCAAATGTTGTTCATAATTTTCTGTTTCACAAATTATCACTATGATCATGATATCAATTTTAATATCATGATTTACGCATTATGTTTAGTTGATTGATAAAATGAATGTTTTACATTAAGATTTATGTTATTGTAATTGTTCATAATTATAAGATTATTATGTATATATGTCTATTATTTTGTTCTCATATTCTAGCTGCCAATAAAATCTTGGAATGTTTTCGGGAGGTATTTGTACAAACCTGTCATAGATTTTTCTTAGAGGTAGGACAACTGGGGTTCTGGATAAACAGAGGCACATACATGTTATAAAACTGACTTTAGGTTAGATTTATTTCCATTTAATTTATGTTATTAGTTTGTCTATTAGTGAAACAAGAGATTTTTAGATTGGCTTTGACCATCACTCTATCCTTGTTTCATAACATATTTTATTTAAGTTCTTATATTTATGATTAGAAAATAGAAAATATAAAAAATGTGCTTTCTTTATCTACTTTTGCAAACAGTTACCAAACATTGATTTTGCAAGGCATCTACTAAAAAACTTTGCAATTTGTAATTACTATGTACATAATGACATGTTCATATTTATCTTTCTATTGAATGTATTTGTAAATAATTATATTAAAGTATATATATTATTATAGTCTTAGCATTAGTTAGTTTATTTATTTTCTTTATTTTAGGACCCTAGATTGGCTAACGAAGCCATTAAAACCGTCAGAATAGGTTACACCAAATGACTTACGTTATTTAGACAACCCCAGACCAGACCTATTCTTCCAGGTGATGGCCTATCAAATTTTCCCGTCAACAAATGGTGCTAGAAGGAGGGCCTGAATTCAATTGATGGCACGTGGAGGTAGCAAGACTCCCCCCCCACACACTCTCTCCCCTGTTGTAACATGCAGTCGCTCATACACCAACGTTATGCTTGAAACAACAACTACCTCAAATGATAATCCTGAGTTTCCCATTGAACTAGTGACACTAGCTCCTCAAGGGGACGATGTTCAAGAAATTGTTCGTCAGTCACTCATAAGGACACATAGTGCCTTGGCCCATATCAGAAAACCTGGTAGGCCAATTAACCAACCCTTAGATTTCTCGGATATCCGAGAACAACTTGAAGGCACTGGTATACTCTCAAACCATTTAGGAGATAATACCACTGATCCTATCGAAATACCTAGTCTTGGAGTCGGAGGGTCTGGTATCCCACCTTCCCCACCTGGTTCATCTCCATCCTCTCTAGGAGGAGAGTCATCTGACAAAGACAGTTCCTCGTCTAAATCATCTCAGCCTTCGACACCACTAACACCCATGGAAAACCAAAACAATCCTGCCAGACCTTGGCTCGATCAAGATGTCGTGGCTGTACCTGGACCGCAACATCCATTGCCGAAACACCCAGAGAAATGGTTGCCTAAATTTGATCCAGATTCTAAAAAATTTGCTGAGGATCATATAATTTTTTTTATGTTGGCCATTACACTCCGAAATGTAGAGCATGAAGATGTAGTATGTAGACTCTTTCCTTATACTTTTGAGGGCAATGCCTCTACATGGTATTTTTCCCAATAGCCCCAGACCATCGTCTCTTGGGACAAGTTTGAAACCTGTTTCTTAGAGAAGTTTGGAGATGATAAATCTCTTGAAGTCTTGGTTATGGAGCTCTCCAGTCTAAAAATGAATCCTAAGGAGAAAGTAAAATATTTTAACGAGATATTTCTTACGTTAAAGAATTGAATTCCCGCAGATTCAATGCCCGTTGAAAGTCTAATTGTCGCATATTACAACAAAGATCTACATAATAACATAGAAATTTGGGTCAAAAGGTCTAAAAAGAGAACATTGTTGGAAGCCTTTGAGGAGGAAAGACAAATTGAAAAGGATATATTAAGCTTAAAAGACAATCTCAATAGTGAAGCTGAAACAACTTCATCCTCTAAAAAGAAAATAGAAATCCTTACTAGGCCTCCCCAAGCCAAAAGTCAACCTGGAAATTTAGACTTAGAAAGATTGCAGAAATTTTTCCAAAAAATATCAAATCAGGTCGTGGACTTGAAGAGATTAGCTGAGGAGGCATCCTTAAGCAAAGGAAGTTTTAAGCCTGCATTCAAAAAACCTTTTCCTCCCAACCATCCAAACCCGACCACTGAAGGTCTTAATTTTGAAAGCTTGTAGTACACTTTGAAAACCATTCTAGAAGCACATGATAATTCTTCTTCTTCCCCTCTTGAAAGTTCTAAAGATGTAGCTGAAGAAGAAGTACCGGAAGAAGAAGATTCATCCCACAGTTTCAAGAAAATTTTGAAACTGTCCATCCCTACAACATAAGAAGCAAAACACAGAACAAACCTTCTTCTGAAGCAAGTAATAATGCGCTTCCAAAAAACTCGAAGAAAGATGAAATTAAACAAATTTTAGCAGCCCCTGTTTTAGAATATGATTTAATTGAAGATTTAAAAAAACTGAGGGCTAATATTTCTGTTTTTGAGTTGCTGAAATTTTCCCTTATTCTACAAAACATGTTGCAGAGTATCGCTGAAAACAACAATCGTAGCAGCAAGAAAACAACAAAAAATAGTTCAAAAATAGCCCAAAATATCGCGACTAAAACGACATCTGAACCTCCAGATAAAAGGGTTTTAGCTGAAAAAACTGTGGCAAATGTAAATAAAACTGTTTTAGGGACAACAGTTAAAAATCAACAAAATTCTGTTGTTAACACTCGGAAAAATGTCTCGCCTTTCTTGTTAACTTTTGAAATTTTCAATAAGAATGTACATAATTGTATGGTCTATTTCGGTGCATCATCAAATGTCATGCCATTATCTATTTGTCAAAAAATTAGCGCAGAAGTTAAACCTTCTGATCCCAAAATCATTCAGCTAGATCGAACAAATGTAAAGGTAATCGGTGAACTTAATGATGTTCTTGTTAGATTATATTCCAATCCTAAGGTCCATAAGATAATTGACATTATTGTTGTTGATATCCATGAAGTCTATGGATTGTTTTTAAGCAGGGATTGGTTCGAACAATTGCATGGTTACTTTGCCACAGATTGGTCTCATTTGTGGCTACTGGAAAATGGACAGCCAAATAAAATTAGGATAAACTGAGAACGCTATCTTAAGCACATCGTGATGGATCTAAATGATGCAAACATACATTTTACTACATCTACTAATTCATTTGAGATTCAGGGAATGAATACCTTCTTTGGTAACTTCATGACCGAAATTTCCCCCATCACTGATCCTAGGCAGTAATCAGAAGTTATGACCTATACTCAGACATCAACTTTTCCAAGTGTTCCAAACACTCCCGACGAAGCTCAAATCTGGTCATTGTACTTTGATGGATCCAAATCCAAAGAAGGATCCGGTGCAGGATGTGTACTCATAGATCCCACAAGTAATAAGACTTTGATTACATGTCGATTAGAGTTTGAGTGCACTAATAACACTGCTAAATACGAAGCACTTCTACAAGGGCTTAGGAAAGCTCTGGATATGGACGTATGGAATTTAATGGTATTTGGTGATTCATAAATCGTGGTTAGGCTGGTAAGAAACTCCATACATTTCTTATCACCACATCTGAAAAGTTACCAAACTGAGGTATGGAGTTTAATGATTTTTTTTTTATCTTTTAACATAAATTCCATTCCTAGACTGAATAATTCGGAGGCTGATTTATTGGCTAATGTCGCTTCTAAACTATTTTTCGCAGAAGGTCTTTCTCCTAATGTGTTTTTGATTGAATTTTTGTTGAGGCCATCGATCCCGGATAACATCACCAATTGGAGAGTGTTCAACGATGACCAACATATCATCAACTTCTTGCATATGGAGGACACCTTCCAAGGTGCAACCATTGATGAAGGCAATCACAATGAAAACCTCCATAACTTCACGGTAATATCAGATCCTAGATCTTCTGAATCGATGTCTGATATGGTAAATTCTATCCCTAGATCTGTTGCAAGGCTAGAAAAGTTTTATGACTTGCATGATAAATTTATAGGGTCAGTTAATTGCAAAAAAAATAGTTATTCTTTGATTTATGAGACGGTGAATTTAGGGACAAAGGAAAATCCTCAAAATATCAATTTGGGAACATGATGCTCTGAGCAAGAATGATCTTCCTTTATAAAACTGTTTAAATAATTTAAAGATGTTTTTGCTTGGACGTATGATGATTTGAAAACATTTGATCCTAATATCATACAACATGTCATCCCCATGAAACCTCAAACCCAACCTTTTCAGCAGAAATTAAGAAAGATGCACCCTAAATTGGAACCCACTGTTAAAAAAGAAATGAATAAATTACTAAATGCAAAGATAATTTTCCCGGTAAGACACACACAATGGGTGTCTAATCTAGTTCTTGTAAGGAAGAAAAGTGGTGAAATTCGACTCTGTGTCGATTTTTGAAACTTGAACCGAGCATCTGATAACGATAACTATCCCATTCCTCCAATGGAACAGATTCTTCAACAAGTGTCTGGTTCCAAAAGACTTTCTCTATTAGATGGTTTTTTGGGATATAACCAGGTTCTCATGTCCCCCTCAGACCAACTTAAAAGCACCTTTCGTACCCCATGGGGCACTTATTCCTACAAGAAGATGCCTTTTGGACTTATAAATGCTGGAGCCACTTTTCAGAGAGCAATGGACATTGCTTTCCATGGCTTCATAAATAAATCAGTTGTGGTTTATCTTGATGACGTTACCATCTTCTCTAAAGACAAAAAGATCACTTGTATCACCTTAGGGCTGTCCTAGAATGATTTCGTAGGTTCGGTATATCTCTCAACCCTAAGAAATCAGTCTTTGCAGTAGAGCAAGGTAAATTAATGGGGTTTATAGTATTGAAAGACATAATGATCATTGACCCTGGGAGAACCCAATAAATCGCTAAACTCTCCCCTCTTTCTTCAAAAAAATCCATGCGGTCATTTTTAGGCAAGATTAATTTCGTCATAAGATTTGCCCCAAGTTTTTCAAAAATGGTGAGACCATTACATAACTTAATTAAAAAGGATATTCTGTACCATTGGGGACCACAATAAAGTCAATCTTTTGACTCCATTAGAAAATAAATAGTAGAATCTCATTCCTTGACGAGTCCCGATTTCTCCCAGGATTTCACTCTTTACACCTTTGCTTCTGACCGATCTTATGTTGTTGTGTTAACATAGAAAAAAACTGAAAGTAATGAGATACCCATTGCCTTCATGATATCATATTTCAAAGGATAAGATATTAATTATCCAACAGTAGATCAACATGCATATGCTGTTTTCAAAGCAGTGAAACACTTCCGTTCATACCTGCTGAAATCCATAACCAAAGTTGTTGTTCCTTACCCAGCCGTAAGAAACCTACTAGTACAAAAAGAGTTGGGTGAGAAAAGGGAAAATTGGATGACGCCCTTACAAGATTATGACCTCGAAATAACCCCTGCACAAATTGTTAGAGGTCAAGGCCTATGTAAACTAGTTGCTGATTTAGTTAAAGAACAAGAAAGTCAAATTAACACCTTAACTGTAAGCCAACATGGAAAAAAACAAATCAATTGTGCACAAGTTGCTGGCAATTCTTGGTATGAGAACATTAAATTTTACTTGACACATGGATATTCTCCTCGCTATTTTTATCCTAAAAACATAAGAGCACTAAGACTGAAATCTTTATCTTTCCAGTTAATAAATGATGTATTATTTCGATAGAATTTTGCTGGTGTTCTTATGCGTTGTTTGGAAAAGGATGAAGCAGAGAAAGTAATATCTGAAGTTCATGTAGGTGAGGTTGGTGGTCACTTTGGTGGAGACACCACTGCTCACAAAGTGTTAAGAGCTAGGTACTATTTGTTAATGTTTTATGCCATTATTATAGTTCTTTACATTTCATAAGATAAGAGCATAATAAGAACAAGATCACTGAGAAATACACATCCACAATAGACACGGCATTTATCCTGGGAAACCCTCTAGGGGAAGAAAACCCAGCAAAACTTC